>ML845352.1:52897-68195 GCA_009831015.1 Picea engelmannii
GCCAGATTCATTTCAGAATATTATGAGGTCTTAAAGAAACCAGGGGTGACTGAGCATGTCCAACAGCTACAGTCAGTAGTGCTCCAAGAATGTCAACACAGCATCAGTGCCATAGAGATTCCTGCCCTCCAGGCCAACAACCTATTTTGGCAGCAATCCACAGAAAAGAGACAACAGCACAATCCTTTTGGTCTGGCCAACTTAGAAGCAGCAATTTCAAGGGTACCCAGCTACATCCAGTGTGTTCGACATTGTGCTGAAAACTGGATAGGATACAAATTTTACTTCCCCCTCCTCTGGCTGCCAATAGAAACATATCAAGTCAGTTATAAGCTGCCTAAAAAGGCAGAAACAGCAGCATGGAAAAGATTGCAGGAAGTGCAAGGGTTCAAAACACCAACAGACAGTACCGCCCGGAGCTACAGCTTGAGTAATTTACACGATCAGAGCCGGTATCAAGACTCTGGTTCAGAGTGAGTTGCCTGAGGACATGCAACACCTTGAGTTGGGGGGGATGTTAGGACCACACAATGCACCTTTTTGCCCATACTTTTTGCCATTATTATACCCTTCATCACTTGTATTTAGACTCATAATATCACTTCATCTGATCATTCCAAGGTATACAACGTCCCTTCTCATTACTTTACGTTTAATCTGTTTTGCATAATATTTTACATCACTCTCGTACTTAACCAATGATTAGAAATGCATAAGTGTCCAAAACTGCAGATTTGCATTCAAGGCCTATTACTGAAACACGGAGATGCTACACAGTCCGAGGTCGCAGATGTTGAAACACGGAGCTGCTACACAGTCCAAGGTCGCAGATGCTGAAACACGGAGCAGCCACACAGTCCAAGGTCGCAAGATGCTGAAACACGGAGCTATTACACAGTCCAGGGTTACAGATGCTGAAACACAGAAGAAACTGCCAAGACCGACGATGCTGAAACACGAGGAAGCTGCCACAAGTCAGCAGTCAACGCAGTCAGAGCACAATTCACGTGGCTGAAACAGCCCGCGAATTGTGATGCTGAAACATCATCAACAACGATGAGAAGAAGCTGTTACACCATCCATAACATCAATACCTCGTTCATTTCTTGTAATAGCATTCAGTTGCGTGAGACTAGGACATCCTATGCTGATTTAGAAAGAAGATCTGACTTAGGATAGGATTCAGATATGCATTGTAATGATTGTATCGAAGGGATTTCCTCTTTAAATGAGAGGAAATCACCATTCGGGATATCCAAGTTTTGATGTATTGAAGTACTCCAGAGAAGCGGGACATATTCTTTTCTTTCAATTTGTAATGTGATATTTTGACAGATGAATATAAGACTGCTTTGAGTATCCTTCTTTAGCCTCTCGTCCAGGGGAATCTTGTGAGAAGGGAGGGTCCACCTTCATCACAAGATTCACCCATTAGTTAGAAGTGTGTTAGTATAAATTATGTTCATGCTTTGTTTAATTATTGTTTGCTGAAACACTGTTTTAATGAATTTCGCTTTGTTGAAACACTATGACTCTGTCTTAGTTTATTGAATGGAATTTGTATTTCTTTTTACCAGCAAGCTTGTGTGATGATTTTATGAGGCTAGCAGAGATTTGGTTCAAGGTTCCTGCTCAGACAAAAAGGAATCGGAACATCATACCCTCTGTAGAATTCATTTACTGTTGCAAGTGTGTTAGCCAGAAGTTCGGTTAGAAGGTTCCTACTCAGACAGGAAGGAATCCAATTACCTCGACTTCTGTAGATTTCATTTACTGCTGCAAGTGTGCTAGTTAAAGATTTGGTTAAAGGATTCCTGCTCAGACAGGAGGGAATCACAACACCTTGTCTTTTGTAGATTTCCTTTATCTCTGCAAGTGTGCTAGCCAGAGATTTGGTTAAAGGGTTCCTGCTCAGACAGGAAGGAATCACGATACCTTGTCTTTTGTAGATTTCATTTACCTCTGCAAGTGTGTTAACCAAGGATTGGGTTAAGGGTTTCTACTCAGAAAGGAAAGAACCAAAACATCCTGTCCTCTGGTAGCTTTCATTAGTGCTAGCCAGAAACTGGGTTAGGGATCCCTGCTCAGAAAGGAAGGGATCAGACTGCTCTGTTCTCTGTAAACCTCAACCTCACAAGTGTGCTAAACAGAAGTCAGGCCCAAGGCTCCTGCTTAGAAAGAAAGGAACTAGGTGGCTTTGTTTTCTGTTAGATAGAGTAATTGTTTTCTGCATTATTGTTTTCATGAAAAGAGTGTTAATGCTGAAGTCTCTGTTTGAGAGTAAGGGTCATGTTCTCTGATTGCAGAATAGATGTTCTTTCCCATTGCAAATGTTATTTTAATGTAATCCAGGATTCTTAGATTGATCTTTAAGGAATTGCAATAGGGAAGTTACTTTCCTGTGATTTAATACAGAACTTCAGTTTATTCGAGCAAATGAGATTAGTATAAATTTCTTTACTACAACACTAAGTTGCTTTTGGAATTGAGCATATATAGTGCGTGGTTATCTTTGAAATAAAAGACTTCCCTGGGTTGATAATTTATGTTTCACTTGGTTGTTTGAAATCAATTAAGCAATTATAGTGACCAACATCCGTGAGATACTGACTTTCCACAGAAGACCGAGATGGGAGCCTTGGCCTCCCCCTTTACATGTTGATAAAGACAACAAAACGAGTCTTAGTTAATCTCTTTTCCGACTCATCTAAAAAATGAAAATATTACCGAGTGATTTGTCCCTTTCACACTTGTTAAATTGGATTTGAAAGGTTATGAGTCTTAGTTAAGCTCTTTTCTGACTCATTATCAAAAATATAAAAGATTGTCGAGTGAACTTGTCTTTTTCACACTCGTAAATCGGATTTGAAAAGATGTCTATTTGGCACAAGTTTACTCCTTTTTCACACCAAGTAGACTAAAAGACATAAAAAAGGATATTTTTTTGTGTTAAGTTGTGATTGCATCTCATGCCCTCGCTTGTAGTATTAAGCCTTTAGCTGGTTCTCACTTTGCATTATAAACCGTTGCCTAAGCAGTTTTTGCATCCTCAACCAAGCAAAGCCTTGTTTATATCCTTCGCAATTTGACACCCTATACCCTGGAGGGAACATCACCCTGAGTGTCCATCTCGCGCATGCATTTCCTTGCATTAAGCATAGGTACGTTCCACTACTAGAACTAGTTTTTCTTACTTTCGACACTCGTTTCCTCCTCTGTATCATAACATTCATTTTTTATGAAAAAACAAAAAAATATGGGCGGGAAGGGAGTACAATATTATAATCGATAGCAGTCATGTCGCCTTTGAACATAGAAAAAAGTTATCGAGTCCTTACGTCATCATAATTTTTGGTTTAGCATGGACTTAAGAAGCTGATCTCGTTACATAGTTTTCTCTACCGGATGGTTACTCTTCCAGTCCCTATAGAGAACATTATTGATGCATCTTTCATCTAATAGTCACATCATTAAGTCTATGTTTCCAGAGTCCACCATATGTCTCATGCTCTTGTTCAAAGGAAGTCTATCAACCTGTGTCGGTCACTCCTCAGAAATATTGACTTTGCATGTCGACCATACCCTTAGTTTGTCTCAGAATCACATGATACTATGGTCTTATCATGCACCCTGGCCCTACATTCATCATTGGTAGGTCACCTTGAACCCAACAATCGACATATCATCATTGGTCGTTGACTGGGTGGCTTCCCTTATGTTCAACGATAAGACATCTATTCACACTTTGGGATTCATGTAGTGTCTTGGATGCCATTATCCTTATTGGTGGTATCCTCGCCTTTGTCAGTAGTTTTCATCATTGGCTACTACTTAGAGGGTATTTTTCATATACCGCTTGCATTTAGTACACGCAAAATACGCATAGGGTCATTGGTTCGTGAACGTGTTCTTCTTCTGATCTCCACAAAATCATGAAGCTCCTTCTTTGTTCCTCATGCTGACTGATGAGAGATACCTTAATTCTCTCTTTAAAGTGGGTCTCTTTCCATCGACTTCAGCTCATTTATGTTGGATATGAGACCTAGAGTTTTATGAGTACCTTGAGGCTTGCAGTCATTAGTGGTAGGCTCTCTCACCATTGACAGATGGGAATACATAAATGTCTCCTGATCAATGGATTCCTCAAGTGTTCGACCTCGATTCCTTTATTCACACTTGTAGAAATGTACGCAGTGCCTTGATACCTACTTTCATTATTGGTAGGTTATCTCACATTTGTTAACAGTATACCTCAGTGATCGGTAATCAAATGATGTCTCATTGTGTTCAACCTCAACTCCTTTATTCACATGATGTATACTTGCACCCTTGGCGGTTAGTGTAGAAGACTTGAAGACATCACTACGTGGCTGCATCTTTCTTGAGTTGTTGCTTCCCTTTCATTGGACCAGTACCTATTCGACTTCAGTGATCATGGGATATCAGATTGTACTCCATGGTATACATATATCTTCATATTGATTTTGAGACTGGTTTCACTAGGCCTTGTTCATGACTATGGGAACTTTTGGCATATAACCGCACTTGTATTTTCCTATTCATGGCCATGAACACTTGTTTGGTATATTTTCCACATGGATCTGCATTGTATTCTTGGCAGCCATGTATGCAAAGTTAGTATAGAATGTAATGAGCAATCAAGTTCGTCCAGCTGGTTCTCTACCACTCCACTTATGGGTTATTTATAATGTATTTCGGTCATCACAGATACTCCTCTGATCTCACACATTAGGGGGCATCTGTTATAGCAAAATTTTCCTTACCATTGCTATCTTGCACAGAGGGCCTTTTTCCATTTCCCTATGTAGACTTGTCATCCCTTTTTGATGAATCTAGAGCCAGAAATATACATTTTTCCACATATATGCTCCCTATCTGCTATACAAGATGCGTATACACTGGCTGCTCCACTACAACCCATGTACATTGGGATTTGTGCCAAAAAATACAAAATGAAGTCGAGTTTCCATGTCACGACAGGAGATCTCCGATCCTTGGCCTTCCATATATTGGAAACGTTCTGACTCGGCCCTTCGGTTGCATTCTAAAGGCTATAAAAGAACAATTCCAATCTATGGAAAAAGGGAGAGAAGGTATTCAACTTTGAGAGCAAAGTTACTCTGGAGAAATTACTTCATATTGAGTTTGCATCCCTTTGTCCCTCAAGTCTAAACACAGTGTTCAACCCCCAAGCTCTCTCCCTATTGTTGAGAGAACCTCATTGTCTCTCTCCTATGAGCTTGCCTTTGGTGGAGGATTGAAGTGGTGGAGGCCCAGTTGGAAGGAACTTGGTTCCTTGGTTTTGAGCTGGGCCGACACAAAAGTTTGTAATGTTGTCACTTCGGCTGATCAATTATTAATAGAAATACTCATTTCCAGTCCTATTGGTATATTGAAAATATATGTTTATTATCCATGGGCATGTTTGTAATGTTTATTAATGGATTATGTTATCTAATGTGATAACCCCTTTATATCATCACTATGTACTTGCTATGCTCGTTTGTTAAGAACTTATTGTAGGTATAAAGCTTTGGGATGAAGTGCTCAACGATGGAACATCATAAAACATTAGATCGAGGTAGGCCTCTTTCTTATCTTGCACATTAGTTTATATAGCATATGTTGGAATTGAGTTGATTTCTGAAGTCATACAACCTGTCTGTTATGGTTTACCCTTGGACATAGAGATTTTTTCCCTCGTAACATCTAGTGCCACACAAATATTTTCAAACAATAGTTTACTCACATGTACACACCCTACCCCCCTCTAGATTTGAGCATGTAAACTTCAAGGAAAAAATCCATGTTCTTAACCGTTAGGCCCACTCAGGCTGTATCGAGGGAGCTGATTTATGATATTCTAGTGTCTAGTTTTATTTTATCTCTTTGGTTGTTGCAAGATGGTGTGTGCTCTCTTCTTTGGTGATGACTTTTAAGAGGTTTCTAACCACTATCAACTCCATAAATTTTCAACTCCATAGGAAGATCCATTTTCAAATTCTAATTCTTTTTTAGTGTTGTTTAGTTGTCAACAATGTTTTGGGAAGGAAAGTAGATCCTGTTAGTAAAAATTTACACAGAAAGTCCAATTTTTGAATTCTATTGTTTTTAAAAATTTTCTTGGGTATCTACATTGTTTTCAAAAGAAGAGAACAATTGTTCAATTTAAACTTCATGATTCCATCTTCCAATTGATTTTTCATAAACCCATCAGGATTTGTAGCTTTTCATGAATCCATGTTTATGTTTGATAAACCCTTTTCCAAATTGGGATGCATTTTTTTATTTTGCATTAACCCACATACAATGTTTTGATATTGAAGGCACACAATTCACAAACAAAATTATTTATTTGGGGGAGATGGAAGTGGTACAAGTAACCACATTTCAAAAGGTGTGGAGCTTCTATGAAGGAGGGAAAATAAGTTTAGGTATCCACTTTCTATAAGTCTATTGACTTACTGACCAACTTCACAAGCTTAGGCCATTTTTGGAACCCTAATTGTTCACCTCTGGAGGGATGGGTTCTTATGGCCAAGGAGAGTAGTGTTTTTGGAAAACCGTTTTCTGAATATAAATATTCCAACAATGCATTGGAGGCCCCTACTGCTCATTTAATTTCCTGAGATAGTGAGAGGATTTGTTTTTTTTTTACAGAAATGGTTAAAATATTTTTATTAGAAAAAGGCTGTGTAAACCACAACATTGAAGAGTAAAAAAAACAATCTTTCTTCAACATCATAAAAAAGAGATTGATATTCCCTCCTACTATGAGAAATTCTAAAGGTCCAATACAGTCTTATACAAAATTTCCAGGTATAAATGGCTATAAAGGAAAAAAGAAAAAAAAGAGATTTACTGATCAGTATCTACTGGTGCAAGTGTAAATATGTGTCCACCTCTTCCATTCTTGCGCCCTTGACATCGTGATGCATTTTTTGCTCCTCCTATCCTGCTCCATACTTCTCTATCTGTGGCCCCTTGGGGGGATGGTTCAATTCCCTTGACTCTTCAAATCTAGTGGGTGCTTGCTGCATGTGTGGTTGTTGAGGGAAATTTTACAGTTGGTGATGAATATACCGAATGTGCCTAGTATTTTTGTTGACAACCCACAAAACTACTATCAAATCTTCATTTTGTTAGACTTCCTGAGTTTGAATTGTTTTTTGGAGCTGGGTATTCATGTTCCTTATTTCTTCAATTTATCCATACTGTTCTCTGACTTGGTCCTAGAGGGTGTTGATGGTGCAATTGGTGCATAGACATGAGTCTTTGTTGCGTCACCACATGGTTTGAATCCTTAGAATACTGTAAATTGGTTGTCTATGTGTCCATAGCTCGCTTGAACACTGAATATTGGTATTAATAAGTTGTTTTCCTCGCTTACCCAGAAATTTTCTCTCGCCATGTTTCATAATATGGATACACTTCAATGAATTCAATTCCCAGGGGTGGGAGGACGACACCATGGATTGAAATGATAACAAAAAAAGTTGAGAAATGACTCTTACTGATGCAGGTAACTCAAAAGTTGTATCAATTGCTTGTGCAAATATGGAGTTTCAGAAAGGGCAGGTTAGGTGGAATGAAAGTCCACATAGAGACAATGGCAGATGCAGGCTTAAAGGAGGATCTTTGATGTGACAAGAGTAATCGATCTTTTGCGAGAGGATGTCACGTTTCCAATGTGTGGGAGTGCCAACTGGTGGGTCGAATAAAGTCGTGGCGTGGAGTCCAAATATTCCATGGGTCCCGGGGGCCTTTGGATTTGTGTGACACGGTGGAGGAGTGGTTTTGGGCCAGTCATCATAGGTTGATTTCATTACCTAATTCTAGTTATTGTTCCACAAACTTACACACATAGGGCCACTTCTTGTTGTCTCAGGCTAGAAGCTCATATTTGGTTTCATTATTGACTTTTAGAAGGCTATGTTCCAAATTATTTGTTGCCTTAGATAAAGAGTTCGCCAAAGAGTTTTGCATCCTAAGAACATGGTAATAGCTGACCCTCTCAAATCTTTTCTCAAGTTCTCTGATGCGTGAGAATATTGTGGCAAGGGTGGGGTGGACGTTTTTAATATTCCTTCGAAGTCCCTTAATGATTAGGTCAGAGTCCTCGATTACCACCAGTCTGTTTGGACTTCTGTCAGAGATGAGGTGCATGCCCATATAGACTGCCAATGATTCTGCACTATTGTTAGTGGTTGATCCTAATCCCCATGAGAACTCCAAAAACTTTTTTCTATCGGAGTCAAGGGTGATTCTCACTACACCCGTCGTCCCAACAATGAGAGGATTTGTTATGAAACAAGACCACTAAATTATTCATCTTACACAGTAAGTGTTTGTAGAAAGGGACTACTACGTTCAACATTAGATTTCTCTATGTTTCGATCCTCTTGCATGGATCACCATTAGGAGATTTTAAGTTCAATTAGATTTGATCTCAAATTCCTCAAATAAATATGAAAATGAAACCAAAATGTACGAGATTTCCTAATCTCTCACTAGGTATTGTGTCTTCATAATTTTTTAAAGGGTGGAGAACCAACATCCAAGCTTCTATAATTCTAAGACCCTCATCCCCATTCATGTTCTTCTGATTTAATTCGATTCCAAGGGCCTTATGAACCTTTGTTTTTCCATAGTGATCCATTCTCGTGAAAATTTTAGCTTTCTCCATGCAATTGAGATGGCTAGTGTACTAAGAGTGGTTTGCCCAGGCTGACCTTTTAACATGATCACATCTTATGTTAGTGCAATGTTCTCTTAGTCTGAATTGTAGAGATCTCCCTATCTCACCAATATAATACTTTCCATAGTAGCAGGGATGGTATAAACACCCTTTTGATGTTTTGGATATGCGACATGTTTAGCACAATATAGCATGCCCTTGAGAGTGTCAGGAGGGGTGAAGGTGACTCTTACATTACCTTTCTTTAAATTTTTTACAATTTTCTCTATGGTTCCTTTGATATAAGAAATCATGACAATATTTCCTTCCTCTGGGTCACGAATGATGCAATGTCCCTTCCCAGCCTTTAAGACAACATTTTTGAACTGTTTTTCTAGCCATTGTTTTTCAAAACCTTAGCCAAGTGTTTTAATTCTTTCTCTATGTGATCATTATTTGATAGTCTAATAGCTTGAGTCAACAATGTGTTGATGACACCAAGCTTCTGAGCATGGCGGCGATCGGAATCAGCATGAACATGCCTGTCCATATGAGTTTTCTTCCGATATACTTGATGGGATAGAGAACTGTCATTTTTCTTAGAGATGAGGATATCTATGAACGAGATGTTGGTTTCTTCTATATCCATTATAAATATGATGCTTTCAATTTGAATATTCAAATGATCTTTAAACCTATATAAGATTTATTTTCCATGTGGCAAGATTATGTAGGTTCCATGTACAAATCTTCCCTGCCTCTCTGTGTAAGCCATGTTGGCCTGTGTGGGTTAGACTCGTAGACCACATAGTTTGGGATTGAGAGGATAGGATTCAATAGAATGTTTTTCAAACCATTTCATGTAAAAATCAACCACTACCAGTGATTGTGGGGACCCCATTGCCACACCTTCAATTTGTTCATAGATATTGCCCCAAAAGATAAAAATTAAAATATATTAATTTAAAACAAACTTTAACAGGATTCATAGTTTCCTCATCTGTGATATTCTTGATTATCTTGATTGCATCATCTACCAGAATTTTGGTAAATAGTGAGACTACATTGAAGTTGACCAGAAGATATTGTTAATCAACCTTTGTATTTTTTATTTCTTTGATCATGTGAGTAGATCCTTTAACACAAGAGTGTGCTTTCCTAACTAGATTTTTGAGTCTCTTTGCTATACATTTCACCAATTTGTATATGTGAGAGCCAATGGTATTCATGATGGGTCTTAGAGGTGCATTTTCTTTGCGAATTTTAGGTAACTCATAAATTCATGGAACCATACAATTTTGGGGGGCTAGTTTAGATTTAACTTCCTCATCGAGAGAAGAGTTTTTTTATGGCCAATGCTACTTCCTTCATGATTTCATTGCTGGGGGTTCAACTGAGTTTTTATAGCTTCTTTTGTTCGATATATGGTCCAACGTCTTGTCCTCATAATTTGATCTGTTTATAATTACAGTTGCATTGCCCTTTTCAACTTTCATAACCATGATTTCTTTATTCTCTCTCATATTTTACAACTCAATGGCTTCATCCCTATCAATGTTGTGCTTGGGAATCTTATCATTTCTGATCAGTACAACACATTCTTGTTTTGAATCTTCCACTTTCTCACTTGGTAGATTGAAGATAGCATTTTCATTGTTACAAACCAAATCCTTTATTGGATTTGCCTCAGAGCTGTTGTGAAATTCAAACCATGATTACCAAATTGACATATTCTAATTAGAGGTTTGAAAGGTTGACTAAATTGGTTTTGTTAATGGATTGATTACCAATGTGATTTATTTTTAATCTTTAAACTTCTTATAATGTTTCTTTGTAGTCTTCTTATTCAACACATTTTCCATATGCCAGCATGTTGTAGCTTCCACTCTCGACCAAATGTAATTGCTTATTTAGTTGGCTAACCCCATATGCATTTTGAACATTTTATTTGACAGAAATTTAATGGACCTATGAATGTTCCTACTTTCTTATCTAACAAGTGCCAAGCTAGTTTTTTTGAAGATAACGATATTTCTTGAATTATTCAACCTGTGCATAATCATTACAAAGATAGGAACAATATCAACATCATGACCATGCCTGTATTTTGCTAAACCACTAAACCATACTTTGGTTTGGAGTAGTGAGTCTTGCACCAGGAATTGGAATTAATATGGCTACTTTTGGTTGACTTATCCCTTGACGGTTACAAGGCCTTGGGTTTTGTTGTTATGAGTACACAAGACAAACCCTCTGTTGAGGAGGTGAGATGTGTTTGGGAAAATGATATAAAACTTGTGAAATCCATCACATCATTTGGAGTATAGATACTACCTCTCCCAAATTTTCCCCGAGTGCCTAGAATATGAGGCCAACTAAGCATGGAATGTGAGCCTAAGTGGTGTGTGTAGGAACTTGCTAATGTAACAATTCTTTGAATGCAGGCAACACTATTCTTGTTTTTGTTTGAAGATTGTAAATTATGATCACAGAGAAATGCTTAATCTTGATTAGGTTCATTCATCTTGAACTGAAAATGAAAACAATGAACTGTTAATTGTTGAACTAAAAATTGAATGAATAAAACCTACACCCCTTCCTTCTCCTTTATAAATTAGAATATACAAGGTATCTGGACACATGCAGAACAACGCCTTAACTAGAAAAATTAAACCATAACCCTAAATCACCTTCCTTGCATGGATAGATGAGCCTACGTGAAGTGCACCTCTACTAGAGATGAACTGGGCAATGCAGGCATGCATCCTCTTAGAGATCTGCATCCTAACTCAGACTAGAATCCACATGCATGAGTGCCTTTCTTAACTACGAAACTGTGTCCTCTAATTGTGCATGCAAGTACTAACTAAAACAAAACCAGAAATAGAACTAAAATACTAAATATAAAAGGCATCTAAACTATAACTAAAATGAGGATGGTGCATACATGCATCCTCTTATCTCTCTCTCCAAAAATTCTCATGTTCCCTCACTACCACTGTATGGAATTGTTGAAGGACCATTGTATGGAGTTGTTGTACTACTATACAATACTCTGCTAGATGAGGGTTGCCTCATTGTTGTACAAACCTTCACACATGTCACACATGTCGTCTCTGTATGCCCCAGGTCTACTCTACTTGTTGATGCCATTAATGGCACTCTGTTGTACACTTTATGAGGTAATAAAAACCGAACACTCCCTCTTACTGAGGAAAGTGTTCTCTACTAAATACAAGATACTCCCTCTACATATGGAATCTCCTTTTTTCTATGGGCTTGGTCAAACGGTTGACCATCAACGACCCTGAAGAAACATGAATTAGGATCATTTCTTCCTTCTATACTCTGAACTCTCTTCAGAATCTTCAAGGTGAAAACCTTCTATACAAGGAACACTGCATCAACAACCTGCCAACCTTCTTTGCACTTCATGCCATCTTCACTGGTCAGTGTCGTTTCACACCACATCATGAATTGTTCCAGATTTCCTGCAATAATGAACTCATCTGTATACAGGGCCAAGACAAGTGTATTGGATCTATCAAATAATGAATTGAAATCTGCACTAAACTTAAAAATCCCACATGCGTACAAACTCATTGATACTGAAATGCAAAACTGGGGGTGCATGCATTAGCCCATCAAAGCAACTCCCTCACCTTGGGAGAATCCTCCGACAGCTGGAGTAAGAGTCTCATCAAGGTTAGCTCACTCTTGTTGAGATAATCCTTTTCTAACAATGTGATCTTGGTACTCTTTCATACTTCTATTAATTGTAATCAAGGAATCAATCACTAATTCCATAGTTGGTTCTATAACTATCTCTTTGAGGGTTGGAGGTACACTCCTCCATCATGGATTCCTGCCATACATTCTCAACTGGATCTACAAGGTAAAGGCCACCTTCTCGCACTGCTCTAGCCAAAAGTTGACCAAATCCAAGGTTGTTGACACTCATGGCGACTTGTTGACCATCAAACTTGTAATCACCGGAATTTCATCCGTAAATGGTTATATGAATCCAGCATCTACAAAACACCCATTAGTTCACTCATGGACCAAAAACGCATTTCCAAAAGGTCCAAAACTATACAACCAGTTATAAAATCAGCATGCACTAAGACTACACAGGAAGCGCATGCACATGCACCATCCAGAAACGCAAAAAAAATGCACATGTGCACGATGCGCGACTGTGGATGCAAAAAACCATGCACCCCTCAGAATGATGCATTTATGATATTGGTCGGCCTTCCACCCACTTCTGGTTCAGCTTCCAAGTCGATTTGACACCCAAATCTCGGTTGAATCCCACTAGGGGGTTGGTCAAATACCTAAGGGTGATATAAAGGGCCCCTTGTTCACACTAAAGACTGGTTAAATAATTCCTCAAAGCTATGCTATAAAAGGAGGCCATGGGTGGACTATATTTCTAAGGAATTCATTTGTATTGTTATGCTACCTATATTCTCTTGGAGGATCCTGTTTCCTCATCAAGAACATACAAGCACCATTTCATTAAGCCATTCATATCACCTCTTGAGTGAATGTGCTTTGGGTTCTCTTCACCATTTCCTTCTAGTTTGTTACTTGTAAGAAGAGCTCAATATTTGGGGGTCCAAGAGCCCTCCCTTGGAGGAAGAAGGGACCCATAAGTCTCCCTTTCTCTTTGGTGTTTTCCCACTAATACAATCCTATCTATTGGTAGCATGAGTGTTGTTTATTTTTTGTTTTAATGTTCTTATGCACTCTAGTTTAGTTTCTTTTATTGTTCTTAGCTTAGTTCTTTGTTTATTCCTAATGCTTGATGTTTCTAACTCTTTCATTCACTATTGTCTTGCCTAGCTAACCCAACTGCGCTTGTAAGCATCCTTATTTTTCTCATTAAGGTGACAAAAGGGGTGCAACAGATTGGTGACTCTGGTGGGGAAAGGTATCAATTTCCTCCCCCATTTGGGTTGTTTTAGCTCTTCCTTTTGTTTATTTAACTTGCAGGAACCATAACCAACCCAAGCCTGCCTGTAAAAATAAAAATTCAAAGCTGAGCTGAGGGAATTTCATCTGAAATTTTCTTCACGACCGTGTAACAGAAGTGCACGGGTGTTTTGACCCACAAGCGCGTCTTTAGCACATGTGCACTCAACCGACTGTTTTTCTCAGTGAATACTATGCATCTGTGCCAAAAGGTCGTTTTCCAGTTGCACATTGGTGCCACATGCGCCTCTGTCTACTCTGCGACCCACACATCTTCTCAGAAATTCACACATTATAAGGGTTTTTGTGATTTTTGGAGGGCCCATAGCCTTCTTAAGCTTGATTCCATGCAAATTGTAATATGCACCACACTTAGATTCCCTCTCCACATGAAGGGATAGTCAAAATATAGGCACTTAGGGGGTTAAAATCATTATTTTTCCTCTTTTTGCTTTCATTTTTCCACATGGATGGCTTTCTTTGATTAAAGTTAAGTTTGAATTATTCTAAATCACATATAAAGCTTGCATTGGGATCATAAATTAGATATCAATCATTTAGTATGATTTTCTGTCACTCCATAGAGTGACCTTGAGAATCAGAAAAACGATTTAGGGAAAATCTCATCTCCCTTAAAAGACAAAATATTTAGGAGAGGACAACAACCGCCTTGAGACTCCTCTTAGGTTATTTTTCAAACACATATTAAGATTGTAATGGGCCCATACATGCCCACATGTCCAAAATCTAGGATAGTTTCTAAGCTTTCTTAGATTAAATCACATTAGGGAGTTAATGTTAGGGTCATAACCCGCACATAGGTAGATCAATATATTCATATGTAATAAAGGTCAATATTAATAAGCCTTTTCAATAAAATAGAATAAGGCAGATGTAAGAAGACCTAATAGAAGCTTCCGCTTCTAGAGGGATCTTCCTCTAGATCCTTCTCTTGATAGACATATTTAGTATAAATAAGGGTCGAGGGTATGGAAACCCTAGCTTGGAGATTATTGTAACAGAGCACTACTCAACTGGAGGTTTCCCCCTTGAAGAGGCCCGTGAACATTGCTTTCTAAATCAAAGTGTTATTTTTTTTTTTGTTCTTATATCATTTCTGTGTTATTGTGGAGATTATGTTGGTTATCTTATTGTTATTCTGCCATTTCTAGCATTTTATTTTTGTTTTGCATACTTTTTATATCTGGTATCTTGCAAGTGGTATCAGAGAACTTTCCTTGGCAAAAATTGTGGGAATTTTTTTTTCAGGGTAGAGACGTATTCTGACGTCTTTAAGCCACAAAGATCTGTCGTTACATGCATAAACTCATGGTTGAAGGATTCATACACGTAGGAAATACAAGTGGTTCTTAAGAGCACATCTGTTGTCCACCCTTGTAATCTATGTTGGTACCCCTTCGAGTGGTAGCGCATCAGACAACACCTGTGCACGAATTGGCCTAGATTTCTTGAAGCCCTCTTTAGATAAACCTATCGGCCACCAGACTGCTATAGTGTCACCGAGAACAACACTCAGGAAGATACTCTTTAGTACCTGGGTAGTCGGGTAGTACGGATAAGGGTACGGTCTATCCTCCTTAGTTAGTGCTCTGAGATATTGGG
>ML845353.1:0-24082 GCA_009831015.1 Picea engelmannii
GGTAAATGTTAAAAAGTAAACAGGGTAACGGATGCATTCAGAAATACAAGGAAGTTATGAAGAGTAAATCACATTCATTGATTTGGGAGGACGACTAAGAATATGCCAGCATCTTCAATTGTTAACCATCAGATTAGAATTTTTAAAGTTAAGGTTGAGCCACACTAAATTGGTGTATTAGATTTCTTGTTTGTGGGACAAGGAACTTTTTCAGCTTAACGATTCTGGATTTGAATTTTATAATCTCTTAAAAAAAAACACATGTTCTTAATCATTAAGCACATTTGAAATTAGGTAGAAATGGCTCTTAAAATTATGTTAAGTTTACCACTCATATCATATTACAGTGTTGCAGAGGGAAAAACCAACCTTGAAGTCTGAGTTCTGTCTCCTCTCGTTCTTTTCGTGAGGGAGATTGCAGAGAAACTAGGTAGGAAATGTTATTTTTTCCGAACCTGGTGAACTAAAAATAAGGGTATTTTCTCATTTCTTTCACACAGTTTGTTGAACTGTTGTTCAGTAGATGGAATGGAGTGTTACCTTACAAACGGATCAGTTTCAAGTTTCCTGTCAGTTCAAAACTTGTGTATGTGAAAGTGTTGATCTCCAAAAATTGAGTCCAAAATTAACATAACATTTTGATTTCCTGTTACAAGGGTTTCCATTTTTCTAGCTTCTGTCACTAGCAGTACACTTCATTCCCATATCTCTTAAATCTTTCAAATAGGACTGAGGGTTGAAAGACTAAGTTTAGATAACTTTTTCTTTGACTTTGTATGTATATATAGGTCTTCAGATCATTATATAAAAAGGCTGATTGTTCTCATCTATGATGTTAATATAGATTTAAGATTTAGTGAGTATTTATAGAAATAAAAAATAACTGAAATAAACTACACCCACTATCCAACTAGACAATTCAAACCCCTCTAGTTGAATCCAAACTACCATAGATGGCTACATCCAACCACAGAACTGAAACCCAAACTTTCACAGATGGCTAATTAACCCCTCTGCACCAAGCCCTGACTTCCACCAAGCCCAGACTTGCTGATTCCTGACAGCACTATGCTAGTTTTACCAGTGACTTGTTTCCTGACATGTGCACTTTTACCAATGACTTATTTCCTGACATTTGCACGGTTGGAATCAGAATTTTCTGTTCTCGCCATGTGATTTCGATGAAGTATGTTTAGTTTCTCTCTTATCCTTCAATTCCAATTGGCCTAGGAGTTCTTAGATCCAGGATTGTCCTTTTACAGCACTCAACCACTGTGGCAGTGAAATTAATGGGCCATTATTATTTAACGTTCAGAATGTTTTTGCATTTAAATTGCAGCTATCGAACGAAGAGGATCAGCAGGAAAATTTTTGCATTTACAATTACATTGCAGTTATCGAACAGCGAGGCTCACCAGGAAAGTTTTTGCATTTACATTGCAGTTATCGAACAATGAAGCTCACCCGGACTACCACGACGAAATAGACATTGAATTTCTGGGAACAATACCAGGCAGACCTTATACCTTACAGACCAACATTTACGTAAGAGCTGGAAACGGGGGGAGCGGGAGGATTATCACGGGCCGGGAGCAGCAAATCCACCTCTGGTTTGATCCCACCAAGCATTTCCACCGTTACAGTATTCTCTGGACCCCATCTAAGATTGTGTAAGTAAAACGAATATGTATCAATTTAGTGCAAATCAACTGTTTCCTCGATTTTAATATTACAAAATAAAATGTTGTTGTTGGCCATGTTTATTAAACTACGCAGATTCTCAGTGGACGATGTCGCAATAAGAAGGTATCCAAGGACGGACGCTTTCCCAACAAGGCCCATGTGGGTATACGGATCCATATGGGATGCATCCTCTTGGGCTACAGACAATGGCAAATACAAGGTCGATTACAATTACCAGCCATTCGTTGCCAGGTACAAAGGCTTCGTCCTCACCGACTGTACACACTCAAAGAGCCCCAAATGCTCAGAAACAAACCAGCAGTAATTTACAGTATTAATTAGTTAATTTAGCAGCCGAATATAAATATATTAGTTGATCACCATGGCTCAGGCATGCCTTCATGATCTTAGGGTGTCTAATTATATCCTGTAAGCAAAGCCAGAGTCCATGGTTCTCTTTGTCCTCCAGAAGTAAATTCAATTACAAGGATTGTTCCCAGTAAGAATATGTGTGTCTGTTACCTGTACAAAGAATTGTTATGACGGAAATGATTGGAATTCCTCTGATATTAAAATAATAAAAATAATAATGTAAACATAAGATTATAGCTTAGCATGATATGAGAATTATTATTTAAAGATAAAGAAGTTTCTTTATTTTAATCCATCATCCATCTATGGAAATATAGTATATAGGATATTTTTTTAAATTTTAAATAAAGAAAACACATTTTTTAAATCATTGAATTTTTTTTTACTTAAAATTAAAATTACTATGTTGTATTAGTTTCCGGATATAACAAAATTGAAGGTTAATTTAGGAAGTTGTTTCTACTGCAACAAGTAACAACTATAATATAGAAATTACTAAATTAATTTGTATTAATAATTATATGAATATGTTTAACACAATATTAAGAACATGTGTTTCCTCTTAAGAGGTCACATGTTCAAATCCAGAGGGGGGTAGGGTATGTATAACATCCATAAAGATTCCATTAGAAAATGAAAAACAAAATTGAAAATATATATAAAGTTTTAACATATTTTAAAAATTAAATTTTACATATATAAATTTCAAACATCTTTGTAAATTTGAAACATTATTCTTGTTCTTATTGGAAAAAGCTAAATAGTGATACTCTTGTAATTTGGAAATACAATAAAAAACAATGATATGGTTGGTTGATAGCAACAACAAACTAGAACAAATGCTTGCCAAGGATAGGGTATTGATTTATTCTACTTTCATATTTAGTATGGGCTTGAAGAAAAACACAAGTGCATTAAAATATTTTCATATCCACAACTATATGAGTGAGCTTAATGGTTAAGAACATGTGTTTCTTCTTAAGAGATCACAAGTTCAAATACTTTACCATAGTAGATTAAAAAATGGATTAATAGTAGTAGTATAGAATTTTAATTTAAATCTTTCTATTTAGGAAACTAGTTCCCAAACTCTCATTTTTTTTTTATGTTGAAGTTCCCAAAAAACTTTCATGTTCCCGGCCAATTGAAACATTTCCTATTAATAACCAATTTTAAAGATGTTAAAAATACCCTATTATTAAGATGCCCTTAAGTCTCTCCACAAGCTAGTATTTAATTAATTTTTATCACAAGATTTATACACGATTCACACAAAATGGGTATCAATTTTTTGAAAACAAAAAAAAAATAGAAGTAAAAGTTACGATACCTAAAATTGTTCATGTTTATGTACATATGTGCTTGTAAAGCCAAGTGCTAGTAGTGAACAACATTAATTGAATAGGTACATTCCATGTATGGTTTTTAAGTGAAATAACCATGCCCGTGGTGCAAGTAGTGCACAACTTTGGTAGAATAAATATGTCGTGGCTTGTTAGTTAAAGAAGATTTCCACAGCATTGCAAAATGTTTTGTTTTATTAATAAATACGTAGAGCACCATGTTTTTGTCTCAATGTTAAATAAAGTAGTTTTTGTTTGGTTGTGTTGACTAAAAGCTACAATCAAAGTTAAATGATTCTATATTTGTTTGGTTGTGTTGACTAAAAGTTACAATCAAAGTTAAATGATTCTATATTGGTTTATTTGTTATATTTTTATTTAGTGGAATAGATATACTCCATTGGTTGAAAAATTTAATATTGTAAATATTGTAATGGGACATTTATGTGTTATTGAAAAATTTAATATTGTAAATATTGTAATGGGACATTTATGTGTTATTGATAAATTTCCAATAGAGTGGACGTTTATGTTTTATTGTTAAATTTAAATTAAAGTTGTTATTATTATTATTATTATTATTATTAATTGTAAGATATATATAAATCTTAAAATAAAGTTATTATTATTATCATTATCTTTTTTAATTGTAGGATATATATTGTTTTTTAGTGAAAAATATAAGAAAACCAAATATTTATATTAAACAAAAAAAAATAAAAAAACAAAATAGATGCATGTTAATAGATATAGAATTAAGATGAATCTATACTTTACCCATAACTTGTTTACATTTTAGAAATACAATAATTCATTTTACATTAAAGTTCTATTACAAATTGAAGATACATGCAACATACTACTCCTTGATTGAATTTTAAGGTATTGTCTCCTAAGATATAATAAAAAATTATGAATTCACCACTTACACTAGTATCTTTGTAATTATGATTAAGTTAATTTAAAAAAATATCTACAAATAAAACTAATAAAAAATATAATTTAAAAAAATATCTACAAATAAAACTAATAAAAAAATATTCTATTTATCTAAATGAAAATAATTTTGAATTTATGAATTACTTTGAATAGGAAATCTAAGCATATAATAAATAATAATGCACTATTTTTTTTAATATAACAAATGTGATGAACCATACATTTTTTTTTAAATGAGGAATATAAAGTGTAACTCATTAAAAAAAATTAATATATAAATTATATTCATAATGTCAAAGTAATTATGAATACTTGTTTATCTTATAAAATATAATATGTATTTATATATTAATTTAATTATATATAAATATGTGATAATTATGAATGCATGATTTCAAGTATAGATGTATTAATTTTAACTAACATAAATATGTAGTTCCAACTTAACTAATATATATGGATATTTATATATTAGTTAACTATTTTAATATAATATATGGGATAGTTTTTAAATTAAATAAAACAAATTATAATTCATTTTATATAGATATATATGATCCTGATTGGATCATTATATTATTTTTCATCTACCTAGATATTTTCAGAGTGGAAAATTTGGAGGTAAGAATTTGCAGTGTCATTTTAATGGTAGGTCTCACTTTGGAAATTGGGGTTTAATATCTTATGGAGCCATTTTGAGGTGTCAAATGACATTTTTTGGGTCAAAAAATTCCCATATTATTCCAAAGCCCTTAACGTTATTCTACACATTGATACCTTTCCAACGATGCAAAAATCACATCAATTAAAGCTTCTATGCAAAAGTTACACCTCTTCAAGTTGACCTACCGTGTTGACCACCATGGTACAAGTGGATGCCATGTCAACCCTCATTACTCACACATATGGGGCTAGACATATATGGAGTTTCAATAATATTCTGGAAGGTTCAAAACCTTATCACAATTGAGGGCTGAGGAAATCAAAACCCTACCCCTAGATGTCTATTGGGTGATGTTAAATATTGTGCTGCTAGGAGGAGATGGGGTTCCATTCTTTAGCATTGTATTTGTTCCATAGTTGAGAAGAGCACCTAGGAGTGGTATTTCAAGAGCATCATAGAGAAGGAGAGATTTTGTAGCATCCATACAGGCCACAATTTCAGAGACAACTCCATAGAGAGTGCCTATTTTGTTGTACTTGCATTTGAAGAAAAGAGAGTAGAGTGACCTCACCTTCTAGATGAGTCTTCTCTCATATTGGATTTTCCAAGTTGTATCTTGTGTTTATTTGTAGATGGTGTGTGAGTATTTATTTGCATTCTCTATTTTTCACATTTCATCCATTTCATATATTTTAAGCAGAAAATCAGTAATTAAAGGATCTGAGACCTAAAGGAAATGAACCGTCACAGTAAAGATTTCAGTATTTTATTAAATTTGTTGTGATGAACTATCTAGTGGAATCTTCACAACATTGTACAAATCATATTGGTATCAGAACAGGTTTTCTTGGGGCATTTGTGGAAATTTGCAAGGATCCAAGAATCAGTTTAAGAAGAAAGTTGAAAAACTATAGCCATGGACGACGAGTCTATTCATAAAAACCCTCAAGATCTAGTAGAGGAGAGATTTGTGAGGTTGGAAGAGAAAATCACTGACATATCTCACAATATATCCCTCCTCATGGAAACTCTAGAAAGAAAGATCAGATCATTTGGAGAAGTTGGAGGCTCGAACATAGAGATCAGATCAAATGTGAAATCAGGGGATAATGAAGACCCAGAAAAACAGTCACAGAAAGAAACCGAGAAATAAAAGACGAGTTCTAATACCATAAAACCTTCATAGTATTTATTCAAGATGGAAGAAAAAGTAGACATAAAGCCATACCAAGGTGAGATTGATGCATTTAAATTGAATCATTGGTTGCAGTAACTAAAATTTACTCCAACGTTCACCATGTAGATGAAGAAAAAAATATATCATTTTCCCTACTGAATTTAGAGACCATGTTTTAACCTGGTGGGAAATCCATACATAAACACTTAGGCTAGAGGTTGATTCACTAGTAAATTGGTGGGAGGAATTCAAAACCCTCATCAAGTCCCATTTCTACCCTATTGTGTATGTAGAGGACCAATGGATTTGATGGCATAATATACTTCAGGAAGAAGAAAGGGTAGAGTGTAGAAGAGTACACTATTGAGTTTAGAAATATGGCCATCATCCTGGGTATCTCTCTCAATAACCCATATGTACTCCTCAAGTATCTCGGGGGTCTACATAGACATCTCCAAAAGAAAGTGATTATTTTCAAGCCAAGGACAGTGGATAAGGCATGTGTATAGGAACAATATCTAGAAAACATTGGTCACAAGAAAAGGAAGCCAAGCAGTTCCAAGTAGAAAGAGCACCAAGAAGCTTCCAAGGAGGGGAAGAAGAAGTGGAATGGGGGGAAGCATAAGAAGATGGAAGCCACTGCAAAATAGTGCAAGTATCCCAACAAACATTGTAACCATCACAATATTGATGGTCACAATAAGGAAAAAAATTGGAAACTACATCCAAAGTTGAACCCAAAAAACAGCAAGAATGATGCAAAGAAAAAAATTCTTCTATCCACATATTCAAGCAATTACATTGAAAAAGGCTCCAATATGGATGAGAATATTGTATGGAAATTTTTGTAGAAAGACGTGAATATGAGTAGCCTTCACAAGAGGAAGAGAAGAAGATGACGAAAATTTTCCACATCAAAATCTAAGTCAAGAAGATCAAGATAGATGCTCTATTTGACTTTGATTCACATGTTAATCTCACAACAACAGATCTAATTAGCAAGCTTGGATTACATGTTTATGATCATCCTATCCCCTACCCATTGGGATGGGTAAACAAGGATGCATAGATCAAGGTAACAAAATAATGTAAGATTAAATGTATTGTAAGTGCAGACTTTGTTGATGAAGTGGTGTTAGATGTAGTATCCCTGGACGTGTGTGGTGTAGCATTTGAAATCCCCTACATCTATATGATCGATGCAATCTTCATGTAAAGAGTCAACCAACACTACCTAATAAAGGATGGGAAATCCTACATAATCAATGCACACAAAGTTAAATCAAAGATCTCACCAGTAAGTGCCAACCAAGCCAAGAATTTGTTTGGTTTTAGTAGGAAATATTTTTTACTTTTCTTAAGAGAAAATCAGTCTAATGATGAGTCAATATGAGTAAAGGAATCCCTACAGGGGTATACTAAAGAGAAGAAACATCACTTGGAGGAGTTTTATAGGATCCTAAAAGGATACCACCCAAGAGGGAAGAGGAGCATGAAATATAGTTATTTCCAAACTTCCCTGATTCAGGTGGATATTGGTGGCCACCCACCTATTCCAACTGGATCCTCTTGTCAGTTTTTATTTCAACACGTTCTTATGTACTTCTTTGTAATTGTGGGTTCTACACTTTCAGGGTTGTCTGAAGCCCTATACATCTTCTAGGTGGATACTGGTGGCCTCCCACCTAATCCAACTTGCTTATTTTGTATGTTTTCATGTCAGCACATCTTCTTGTACTTCCAGGGCCGTTTTGGGGACCTAAACAATGTTTTTTTGGTGTGCCACAGTCAAACTATAGACATAGTCAAAGTTTGAAGGTATAATGTGTATTTCTCGAAAATACCTTTCCAATGGGCTATCACGCGCCTAAAACGAAGATCATATGCAAAATTCATGACCCCAGGAAGTTAATGTACTAACTTACCCAAACAGGGCCCACATGACTTTTGGCGTTTCATCTCCTAGGGTTAGGTTTTTGGATGCATAGGGTTTTGAAATTCATACTTATCATAAAAATGCCTTCAGAGCCTCATTATAATCATCTTCTGGCGTATTAACATAGTCGTCACATCTCTCCTCAGAGAAAAAGCTGCCACCATTCTAGCGAGTCTTGCACTTTGTATTTTTATAGTCTCTTTACAATTATTTCATTAATAGAAATAAAGTTTTGTTGTATTTCTCAGTTTCTGGAAATTTTCATGAGTATTTCATTGTAACTTCTCTGCTTCATTTCCTTCTGAAAATAATCCAGATCATCCCCATTGCTGAATATTGGGTTGTATAGATAGTTTTCTTTTAGAAGCAAATGAAGTGAAGAAGTAGTTGCAACAACTAGTGGAGCAGGGTGTGATTTGACCAACCACCTCACCTTCTGGGTCACCTATCATAATTGTACCAAAGAATAATGGGACTTGGAAAATGTGTATAGACTATAGAGCATTGAATAAGATTACAATAAAATATGGTACCCTTTTCCTAGGATTGATGATCTGTTAGATCAGTTGCAATGCACAAAATATTTCACCCAGTTAGATCTCAAATTCAGATATGACCAAGTACACATCAAGGAAGAAGACACCTGGAAGACTGCCTTCAAGACAAGAAAAGGTTTGTATGAATGGTTAGTCATGCCATTTGGTTTATGTAATGCACCAACCACATGTATGAGACTGATGAATGATATGTTACACCCATATCTAGATTCATTTGTTATATTCTATTGCGACGATATATTGGTTTATAGTTCTACCTAGGAGAAGCACATCTCATGTCTCATGCATGTGTTAGAGACTCTAAAGAAGCACTAGATATTGGCTAACCTGAAGGAATGTGAGTTTTCTCAATAGTCTTTGGTGTATTTAGGGTATGTAATCAGTGGAGGGTAGCTCAGGATAGATCCTGCAAAGATAGAGCCCATCATGAAATGCATAGTTCTTACAAATGTCACTAAAGGTATGAGCTTTGTTGGGGACGCACAATACTTGTGAAAGTTAATAGCTCCATTTTCAGTGGTAATTGCATCACTATGTGCCATAACAATGAATCGTAAGAGTTTCTAGTGGGGGGAGAATCAAGAGAAGGATTTCAATGAGATGAAAATAAATAACACTCAAGCACCACTTCTCGCATGACCAAACTTGCAAAATCCTTTCAAAGTGGAGACATATACAAGTGGGTATGTCATTGGAGCAATTTTGATTGAAGGAGGAAGACCTGTATGCTATCATTCTGAAACATTTCATGGGGCAATTCTCAACTTCTCTACCAAAGACAAGGAACTATGTGCCCTATTTCAAGCTATCACAAAGTGGAAGCACTATCTGATGAGAAAGGATATCATCATCGACAAAGATCACCCATCGCTACAGTATTTGCGGGCCCAGATTAAGCTACAACAAACCAAACACTACAATTGGATGGGGTTTTTATAATAATTTCATCTAGTAATCAATTATAAGAAGGGAAGCACAAATAGGTTGGAAGACATGCTTTCAAGACCACCCACGTCCAATATTATAGCTTTGAGACTCTACTGAACATGGAGTCTTTTACCTACGATGCATATAAAGAGACATACATAGAAGATGAGGATATCAAGGAGGTGTTTCAGTATCTATAGGACCAAATTAATATAGAATAAGGTGACAACAAGGTTGACTACAATTTCCATAATGGGTTAATCTACAAGATTGACAAGATCTATGTCCCTGAAGGTGAATGGTTGCATATTATCAAAGAGGCTCACACCTCCAAGGTTGCAGGAAATTTCGGTGTTGGGAAGATAGTTTCCAACTTATAGAGGTATGTGTACTGGTCTAGAATGAAAGAAGATGTAGCATAGTTGGTACGGATTTATAAATGGAACAAAATGAAATAAAAATGTATAACAAAGAAACACACATAGATACAATAAAACTTGACTTCTATTAATAATAGAACACGTTGAAACTGTAAATGCAGAATGAAACAAACTTGCTTTAATGGTGGCATCTTGTCTCTAAGAAGAGATATGACGACTACACTCATTCACAAGAAGATGAGTACAATGAGGCTCCAAAGGAATTTTTAACATAAAACATAAATGAGAAAACCCTAAACATCAAAAGCCTTAAACATAAAAAACCCTAACCTCGGGAGATGAAACACCAAAAGGTTTGTGGGCACCGATGGGGGTAGTTGATACGTCAACATCTCGTGGGCGTAAATTTTTCCTACGATCTATGTTTAGGGCACTCAATACATCATTGGAAAGATCTAACCAAGGAGTACACATTTTGTTCTTCCTAGCATATGCATTTAGGTACATTATAGGTGTTTCCAAGCCAAAAAAACATTGTTTAGGGCCTCAAAATGGCCCCAAACGTTTTGGACTCGAAAAACTATAAAAAAATAACAAATGAAAACTTGTTCTTTGAGCCATTGGAATAGGTGGGTGGCCACCGATATCCACATGGATAGGTCCTCCCCCCTTAGGAAGAAATGGTCTCCATTGTGTTGAGCACGCCCATCATATGGGGAAACTTTTGTTGAACTTAGCCCTGGGTGAGCCACTTTCCTTGGTGCAGGAGCTTCCCTACTTTGAAAATCCGATAAAGTTGGATCCTCTATTGGAAAGCACCCCTAATATGAGTGTCCTTTCTCTAATAAATGGCTTCTTGTTCCATGCAATTAGGGCTGATCTAATAATGGTGGGAACTATGCTTGAAGGGGGTCCACATTGAATATTGGGTCCAAGCCAAGGAAGGGGGGGAATACTTAGTTCAAAAACATTATCACCCATAAACTTGGTGATGGTGTAAGGTCCATAGAGAAGTGGATGAAGCTTCCAATGGGGCCTTTTAAGGCGCTCTTTCTTCAAATGCAACTAGACCTTTTCTCCCATTGAAACTTCTGTGGCACTTGATGTTGATCATAGTGTTGCTTGCACTTACCATTGGCTTTCTACAAAATTTCATGGACATGTTGGAGGGTGTGTTGAACCCGTTCAATGAACTTGGTGGCTTTGTCAGCCTCAAGATGAACATGAGAATAATTTTCTTGTGTGGTTGCAAGGGGAAGTGTGACATCAATGGGACCCAATGGTTGAAATCCCAGCCCCACCTAAACGGGGTTGGGGATGGTCGAGATATGGAAAGATATGTTGTATTTGTGTTGAACATAGGGGAGAATCTCATCCCATGTGCATGGATGATTCAAGTTGTATATGTGAAAGATATGAACGATCATTTGATTGGCGACCTTTGTCTAGTCATCAATTTGGGGGTGGAAGGAAGTGGATTTGGTGAGATTGGTTTCCAATGGTGACCAGAGGCTCAACCAAAATCTGCTTAAGAACCTATTTTCCTGATTTGAGATGATGGTTTGTGGTATCCCAAAATGTACCCACACCCATTCGAAGAAAAGCGTGGCAGTTCCACTATGATACTCTTATTGCAGGCTATCAGAATGACCATCTTAGAAAACCGATCAACAACCACAAAAAAAAAGTCATTGCCTTGCTTGGTTGAAGGAAGGTTAGACATGTATTCCATCGAGATGGATTCCCAGGGCTTGTCGAGAGTAGGCTTAAGGGTTTACATGCCTTTCTTCTTAGTGGACAATTTGACAATTGTGCATGTATTGTAGGACATGATATACGTTTTGACATCTTGTCGAAGTTTCAACCAATAGAAATGCTTGTGTAGTATCGCCACAGTATTTTCTATGCCAAAATGTCCTACCATCCGATGTAGTGAGCTTCATAAATTAGCTTTGCATGCTTTCTTGAAGGAACAAAGAGGTGGCCCAGATAACATAACAGTCTGTCCTAAAGGTGAAAGTCAATGACAGTTGCACATGTTCCCAACAACTGGTATGTGGTAACGAAGTCAGGATCATACTTGTAGATTTGGGGCCACTCGGAGGCTTCATGTCCACAGGAGTGGATAACCATGGTTAGGGTGTAAATTAGAGATCGACTAAGGTAATCAATGACATGATTGGTGCTCCATGTCTTATATTTGATGTTGAGATGAAACTGATGCAGGTATGTGGACCAATTTTGATGGTAGTCATTCTGCAATTTTCATTGTGTCTATATGAACTATAGAGGCTTGTGATCAATGTGGATGAATGTCTCCTTCCCAAGAATGTAATGGTTCCATTGACAGTAGGCTTGTACAATGGAATGCATTTATTTTTCATAGGTGGGGTACTTACGGAAAACATCTGATAGTGTCTCACTATGATATGCCATTGGATGACTGTGTTGAGTGAGAAATCCTCCCACAGCATAGTCTGAAGCATCGGTCTCAATATCAAAAGGTTGTTGTATATCAGGTAAGGAGAGTACTAGGGTTGAGAACAAGCACTATTTCATATCATCGAATTCTTGTTGTCTTCACTTCCCCCACACGAACTTTGTTTTTCTGCCACCCTTGGTCACTTGGTTGAGGGCCCATACAATATGGGATAATCCCAACACAAACCTGCGACAGAATTTGTCAAGTCCTAAGAAACTATGAAGTTTGGTCAGAGTGGTCAGGGTTGGATAGTCACAAATGACCTGGATATTGGCTAGATCCACATGCACACCATGCTAATCAAGAATGTAGCCTAGGTATTGGACCATGTTCATGTCGAAAAAGCATTTTTCGAAATTAGCATGTAGCTTTTTTTTCTCAAAGTGTGAAGGACCGGTTGAATATGTTGTAAGTGTTCCTCCCAAGTCTTGTTGAAGATGAGGATGTCATCCAAATATACCATCACAAAATAATTGGTAAATGTCCACAATATATCATCCATCAACCTCATGAAAGTTGTTGGAGCATTTGTTAAACTAAAGGGCATGAATAATCATTCAAAAAGACCTTCTTTGGAATTGAAACCAGTCTTCCATACATCACTATATTCTATTAGGACCTAGTGGTATCTATAATTCAGATCAATCTTACTGAAGTAATTTCCCCCTTGAGCTGGTCAAGAAGGTCGTCAATTTGGGAAATTGGGTACCAATTTCCAACTATGATTTTTTTTAGGGCCCTGTAGTCAATACAAAGTTGCCAAGTTCCATATTTCTTCTGTACGAGTACAATTGGAGTTTCATAGGGTGGGGAGTTGGGTCATATTTTCCCCTTTTGAAGAAAATATTGGATATGATGCTTGATTTCCTCGTTTTCCATCAGAGAGCGGTGATATACTAGCCCATTGGGTAGCACTGCATCGGGGGTTAGATCGATCGAATGCTTGACCTGACAGTGCAACGATGCCTTGGTGGGTGAGGAGAAGATGTATTTGTATTCTTCCACAAAATTTTCCACCTACTTTTGCTACATGGAGAGGCCCTTTGTAGAAGCCATGGATGGGGATGAGACCTTATGTTCACTTTGAGAGTGAATAATGAAGAAGACAAATTTCCCGGCTTGGGAAATGACCTTCCTGCATTACTTAACAAAGATCAAAGAAATGGTGGTACGTGAAGCTACCTTTGGTATCTTGTACAATTTTCTACCCAAAGTAATAATAACACTACAAGGTCTCAAACCATATACATCATGATGTTTCCACGGGTATGGTTGGCCTAAAAGAACATCACAAAATTAAAGGGGGGAAATATCACACAATACCTCATCCTTGAAGGGCTTGATTCCATAGGGTAGGTGGCACTGTTGATTGACACGAAGATGTCTCCCTTGGCGGAGCCACCTGATGGTGTAGGGTTGTGGGTGTGGTGTAGTTAGTAGGTCCAACCTCTAGATGAATTTTTTTGAGATCAGGTTCTTTTGGCTTCCTCTATCGAAAATGAAATGCAACGAAGTACCCTTCATCCACATCTGCGAGTCAAAAAGAGCTCACCTTCCTTTGGTTCTTTTGGTTCACTTGGCTGGACCTTAGTGGTAGCAATAGTGGCATTGGATTTTGCATCAATTATTTGCTTCCCCTTGTCCATATCTGATTCAAAGTTAGAACCTACCTCTGACTCTAAGGCTTTCATCTTGGCCACCAGCAACTGCTTCAAGCGACATTCATCAGTGTTATTCCAGGGGATTTTATGGAATTCACACCACTTCCCAGTGTAGTTATTCATCTTCTCATTACCCTTCTTTGTTTGCGTGTTGGACTAGTTGTCCTAAGGGGATCCATCCTTTTTCTTCCATTTGTTATGTGGTTTTAGGTTTCCTTTTCCGTTCTTCTATTGTGAGGAATTTAAAATCCAAACTCCCACTTCTTCTGTTTAAATTTCTTCTCGATTTTGACAACATATCGATAAGTCATTCGAGTGAAGAGATTTCTAGAAAATCCATTTATGTTTGGATGTATCTATGTAGACTACCATGGTAATTGAAGACCAGATGTCGTTTAGAGTCTTTGATCCCCTACTTGGTGTGTAGGGTATGGAAAATATTTTTGAACTATGGCATTGTCTAGTCCCTTTCTTGTGGCAGTGTGGTCCATCTCATGTACTGCTCATCGTAGCTTCCAACAGGGTAGTAATGTTCCTTAATAGAATACCTGAATGATCTGAATTAGATCTAACAAGAAAAAATGGCTATCGACACATGACTCAAATATGAACAACAAATGCATTGTTAAGTCTCTGGGTGATTAAGGAGATCGACTTGTTGATGTGAAGGGCCCCACGTCATCATGATTGATGTCTAGTTTTGGATGTAATATATGTAAAGTTGGGAAGTATATGGTTGTATGAAAAGGAATAAAGAGACACTCATTATACATTTTCGAGTGGGATAAAAGAAAAATAAATAAAGAAATGGAGGAGAGATGAACTCGAGAGAAGTTGAAGCATTGGTGACACCTGACCTTCAATTACCCTCTCATTCGACTCATCATTCTATATAATGTATCCCCACAATGAGAAATGGTTTATTTGGTTGTGAATGATGTAGAGAGGATTCCCAAATGTTACTGAGGAGCATAGACATGTACCAGAGAGCCTGTAACTTTCCCATTACCAAATAAATAAGAGACTAGATGAAGCCAAAATAATGTTGGGTTTCCTGTTTGGGTTTCGAGGGTAAAAATATGAGTCTATGTGTGATTATTTTCATGGTTTATTTTTTATTAGCAATGATTAATGTATGCACTGTAATTTAATGGTCATTTGTGTATATCCTAGAGATTAGATATTTGTATTACTATTGTATGAGCTTGTTTTATATTAATCTATTTATTAGTGTGTTAATAGACTAGACTAACATCTCTTTAATTGTAGCTGCGCAATGAATTCTAAGGTTGGAAATCAAGGAACCTCCTTCCAGAGCCATTGTTATTCATTCATGGGTTTCTAATCTTGTTTTCAGTCATTGGGCTCATTCTCAACCTTGTTGGGAGTTTATTTTCCTTTAGCCATAAATCATAGACATCATATATATCTAAGTATGGAGTTGTCTAGGAGTTCATTAGCTATCCACAAACCATATCCAATTTTTAAAAAACTTTCCTACTGCCAAATTTGCCCCAAATGTTTTCCTTTGTTGTCGTATGCCAAATCAACTTCTAAAACATTTTTATTTATTGGGGGATATTAAATCGAATCCCCTACATTTTATGCACCGTGGGTTACCCAAATTCATTCCAAAACGTTTTTTGACATTACTAGTGAGTAAATTCACCCTCAGACATTCCTTCCAGTTGTTGGTCACTCTTGGTTTCCCTTTTGGTTGAATTTCCTTCTCCATCAGACCAGTAGACATCTCTTGGTCAATTTGACTTAGAAGAAATCCGACTGGAGTAATTCTGACTTGGGTAAATCTGACTTGAGAATTTTGAATTGTTTCGACTCGACCCGACTTGCTTTAACTCAACCCGACTTTCTTCAACTCGACCCGACTTGCTTCAACTCGACTTGACTTGCTTCGACTTGACCTGACTTGCTTCAACTCGACTCAACTTGTTTCAATTCAACATGACATGCTTCGTATTTCATTTCCTGACTCAACTTGACTCATTATTTATTTCTGAATTGACCTGGAACTAGATTGGTCGAGAATTTTTATGACATCTAAACAATCTGAGTTATAATTAATTTAACAGAGAATTTTTTGTTAATGAGACATGTTATCACATAAAATTTCCCAGGGTCACAATTAACAACCATAGGTGCACGCAAGCATGCAGATGCAGTTTGCAGCAACAAAATTCCACTGTGCATTTTGATTTGGTATCATCTCTAAGACACAGTTGGAGGGTTTACACAATTGGCCAGCAGATAAAATTTGGCGAGGGTGATAAAATAGTCGGCATGCCCAAATCTCAGATCCTGTTCAAATCAACAGCCACCAGTCATTTCGATGCCACAAAATGCACATGCATTATAATCCGAAGGACGGGCCAAAATCTAAACCATGGTTTTGTGGGGTGGCTATGTGGTGAGAAGCAGTGCATTTTGGGCCTGAAAGTGGTGTGGGTCCAAACCACTTTCAATGGCCCCGAAATCAAGTGCTCTTACAACAATGTATCAAACAACAACACATGGTCACCCCCTAGTAGTTAAGACACGTTCCGATCCTGAAGGGATCTCAACCAATAAACAAAGTTCGACTTTTGTGGCCTTAATACATCCTCTTATTCAGTGCCCAATACATGAGTGGCACGTGGAAACCTTCTAATTGTCCAACCATGCTCCGATCCTGAGGAGGATTCAGTTAATGGAAAGGGGCTGGTAGCTGAAACCTCAACTCATTCCATAAATAGAAAGCATGGAGTATTTGGCCGAGAATACAAGACTATAAGCCTCAAGTACCATGACGAATAGTTTCATCTTGTAGGCCCATACTGATTTGAGCTTGGTATGATAGGAGAAAAAACACACAGTCTGACATAAGGATGAGCAGACGAAATCATTTAATGAGATAGCCAGGTCACACTCCTAGCAATTGGGTACTGATATGATTATAATTAGATCAGTTTAGATTTTGTAAAGCGAGGAGGTGTTTTCAGAGGCTGTAGAGTCAAGAGAGTTTTATGAGAAGGGCTCTGTATTTATCAGTTTGTAGGCCTGAGGGCTTGGATTATAAATATTATGTTATTGGAGATTCCTTTGAATTGTTTTTATTATATTGTCTTCTTAGTTTACATGTTGTTATGTTTTTCTTGTCTAGATGTAATATCTTTGTTCTATCGATTCCTGGATTCCTGAGGCGGTAGAGGATCTATTTTCATCTTTCCCATATTTCATGGTTCATCACTCAGACACATGTTGTTTTTATTCTTGTCTAGATGTAGCATCTTTGATCTATGAATTCCTGAAGTAGTGGAGGATATGTTGTCATCTTGCCCATTTTTCATGGTTTATCACTCAGACAAAAAAAATTTCTTCTCGTTGGGAGGTAGCATCCTTGATCTATGGATTCCTAAGGAAGTGGAGGATATGTTGTCATCTTTCCCATTTTCATGGTTTATCTCTCAGATGCATTTTCTCTTCCTTCTCCTCATCACCACATAAATCCTTTTGTCCGAAAGACAGTTTAAATTCCTTCATTAGTCACGATACCTATGACTCCATAGCCCAATGGTCGAGGACTGATCTGCAACAACCTCTGTTATCTTTTCCTTTCTTTGTAGTCTTGTCCTGATCCACCTACCCAAACCATTTTAATCCATTTTTCCTTTTGATGGGTATTGGGCTTATCCTCTTGCAGTAATAGGGTGACTCTCAGTGCTAACATTAATGGCATCATTGTCAGGGACGAAAGTGAAGATATCTTCCCTGGGAGAACGACAACGAATAGATCCAGTTTTAGATGGTGAACTGAAGCTGGACATATTATTCTAACTGCTTATCTTTCACCATGGAGACTCCATTGTTTGAAAATCTATTGGCAACTCCACTGGTTTGAAATGGATAAGATTTTAGCTCAGAGGTATGATTTATGTGATTTTTCAAAAATAGTTGGTTTCCCTAATCCAGTGCCTAGTAGAGATGAATGGGAAGTTAGCCGTCCTAAATTTCAAGGAGAAGAGTGGGAGGAACCAGCTGAACACTTTCTAGATTTTCATGATTTTATTCATCAATTTCATATTGTGCATGAGGATGTTCAAATTAATATTTCCAGGTATTCATTAGAGGGGATTACTCATGATTGGTGTAGATCTCTCCCAGTTGCAAGTATCAGCTCTTTGACAAGCTTTCATGCATTTTTCAATTCCTTTTGTAAAGAATATTTTTCAGCTGAACATCTTTTTGAGGGATGTTGTAATGAGTTTTCTTTGCTCCATAAACATTCTTCTAGTCATGAAAGCCCAATTTGTGATGAAGCATTTATTGTAGATGAAAACATTTACCATGAAGATCATGAGGTGTTGAATGATATTCATTATGATAGCAATAACACATAAACATCTAACATCATATCATATGTATGTATTGTTTTAAATTTTCATGAAGATCAACATATCTCTTTTGAATATTTTGATGACAATGAGAAAGTGTTTTCTAGAGTAGATATGTCCCCTGACTGTGAAAAAACTAGGGAAGATTTCTCTATGTTTTTTCCTACCTTTTCACAATTAAAGGAGGATTTTGTTTGTTGCTCTTATGAGGAAATTGTAGAGGATATTCCTATTCTTGAAAAAAATGTTTTTGGCAGCCATGTTTATGATCAAGAAGTTATTTCAAATACTGACCAAGAGCAACCCATTTTTGATGAATATCCTGGTGAAGATGATGAAGAGCAGATCTTGTCCATGGCTTCTTTGGAACCTTGTAGCATGGTTCTTGTGTATGATAATTATGAACCTAATCATTTAGAGGGAAATGAAGGAGAAAAGGAAGGGATAAATGTGCAACTCATATCATCTCCAGCAATTATAAATGAGCCGCAGGTTAAAGAGAAATATCCATTCATTGATATACATTAGGAGATCTCTTTCCATCAACTAGCAGATGTTACCAGAGAAGGCAAAGGAGAAGTGGATCAGTAGCCTGCATCAACCTTTCACTCACTTGTGCTTGCCACAAACATTCAACTAGAAGTGAACAGTTGTAAAGCAGAGCAGGCTTGCTGTTACCAATCTGGTGGGTTTTATCACCCATTTTATGAACCTGTGGGGGAGTACATGGAGTTTATTTTCCTCCATGTATTGAAGCCTTCAAGCTTTTTCATACCTTCAACATTGGGAGGTAATATGAAAAATATAATTATTCTGCTGTCACAGTTTTATTATCTCTTGTTGATCAGTGGTAGAGTAAGAAAATTTTCCATTAGGAAGTTACTTAGGTGGATATGGTGGAAGTTTTCTTTCACCTAGCATATTTTAAAATTCAGTTAGTGTAGGATTGTACATAAATAAGCTCCTTCTGGAGCATGTGTGTTTTTTTTTCTTTTTGTAAGTAGAATAGTATACATATTAGCCTGTTGTCTTCAATGAAATGTATTTGATCTCGACTCCACAACCCAAAGGCTAAGGCACTAGAACTGTGCATTCTTGGTAGCTGTAAGGGAGCATGCCATCCCCTGTGGAGCCAAATGTTATCACATAAAATTTCTCAGGGTCACAGTTAATAGCCATAGGTGCAGGAAAGCAGGCAGATGTAGTTTGTAGTAGAAAAAATCCACTTTGCATTTCGATTTGGTATCATCTCTAAGACACAGTTGGAGGGTTTCCACAATTGGCAGGTGGATAAAATTTTGCGGGGGCGCTAAAATAGTCGTCACGCCCAGATCTCAGATCCCATTCAGATCAATGACCACTAGTCATTTCAACACCACAAACTCCATGGGAGTTAAAATCCTAAGGGCAGGCCGAAATCCAAACCATGGTTTTGCGGGGTGGCTACGTGGCGAGAAGTAGTGCATTTCGGGCCCGAAAGCTGTGTGGGTCCAAACCACTGTAGAAGGCCCTGAAATCACGTGCTCTTACAACGTCATATCAAACAACATCACGTGGCCACCCCCCAGTAGTCAAGACGCATCTCAATCTCGAGGGGATCTCAGCCAATAAAAAAAGTCTGACTTTTGTAGACCGAATCCATCTTCTTATTCAGTGCCCAATCCATGAGTGGCACATGGTCACCTACTAATCCTCCATCCACGCTCTGATCCAAGGAGGATTCATTTAATGGAAAGGGATCGGTATATGAAACCTCATCTTAGTCCATAAATAGAAGGCGTGGAGGCTTTGGCCGAGAAGACAGGACTACCAACATGAGGTACCATGACAGATGATTTCGTCTTGCAGGCCCATACTGATCTGAGCTTCTGTCTGTGTTGACGGGAGTTTATGAAACACCATAAACTGGAATGGAATAGTCTGGTTTAAGGTTATCTAAATAACCCAAGCCGTTTGGAATAACTACCCCGGACGATTTTAACGACTCTGTTAGTCGATAAAGGGATCTAATCTAAACTATGAAAATAAAATAACTAACTATGCATTAATGAAGAACTATTATATACATTCACTATTCTCACTTTTATATACAACATATACAGATAAACAGGTGCACAATTTACGAGAAACCTTTTAAACTAAGATTTTACAAGAGAACCGAATCTTAGGAAAAATTAAATAGATTTAGAACATACTACTAATTTAATTTTAACCTTGAATTTAAGAAAGGAAAATAAATGAATATAAATAATAATGGTTAACTTAAATAAACAAAGTATTTAAGCTTAAATGTTAATTTACATTTACAAAATATAAATCAAAACAAAAAGAAAATCATTAACCTATAACTGGGCAGTATTTAAAGAGAACTTTTGGTTGTTTCTTCCTGTATAACGTTGCTCCAACAACCCGTTTGTTAAGAGAAATCTATAGTACAAGGTTGTATAATTCTAAGATTGTGACAGTGTCAGGATAAAAATCACTTTGACTGACAATTTAAATCTTATTTAAAATGCAGAAATAACAACTTTCAAATCATGATCCTTAGTGAAGATATAATAGACTAATCGACAATAAGAAAAATCTCAATTGAACAATTGTATCTTTACAATTCCGAATTACAAGAATAAACTCAATTTAATACAATATTTGTATCAAAATAATACAATTACCAAGATCAATATAATTGGGATAATAGACTATTAAAGATTGACAAAATTAATACATAAATGATAACAATTAATCATATATTGATAAAATAGACTAAAACTGATTTAAGTCAATGCATAGTCAATTACTCAAAGAACATGAAGATGTTATAATGAAAACAAAACCCTTTTACTCACAAAAGTCATTAAGCAATCTGAAATTCCATATTCTTCTTCGAAAGTACTGGTCCATTCTCCCAAAATTCCAACCACCCGTTACTCCTTTTGAAAAAATAAAGTTTACAAAATAAATAATATACAAAAAAGAAAGGATAATAATCCTCCTCTGAATTTTTTGGATCTCCCAGGCTCTGAAATTTCTCATATATTTATGCAATGAATGAACAGTCTGGGCGTCACTAATAATTTCTGCCACCTAAAATTTGTCTCGTAAAGAAACAAAAATATCTCTCAAATCACACATTTGTTTGGGAAAAATATTGTGAGTAAGATAAATGGGTCCATTCTGCAGATGAGGTTTCAACCGTTTCTTCATATTCCTCACGATTTGGCTGCAATCAGTCTCGAAAAACTGTTTTTTTGTTCTTGAACACATTTCCAAATCTTATCTATTGTTGCTCATAAATTATTTGCAGCAATCCAATGTTATTTTTGGATCAATTATATTGAACGTATTTAGATAAGAAAATCAAGCCATGATCAGATCCATACCAAATAACTAATAATAGAAATCTGTGAAACAAAAAGACACCAAATTAATAACCTAAAAATTGTGAATAAAACAAAATCAAGAACAATAAAATTAAAATGAATTTAAACTAACTATAAGTTGTAAACAAATATTGTTTATATTTTCCTTTCAAATATGATCTTAAAATTCTAGAAGCTTCAAGTTGAGGGAGAGGAGAAAAATATTAATTTTGGGTTTCCACAAAATCAAACAAATGATAGATAATTATTTTTTTATTTTGATTTTATTTTGAAATGAGATGCAAAATGGCAAAAGAATTTAATTAATTAAACCCACCAAATGATTTTGTGAAAATGAGAAACCAACCAAGATATTATTTGATAACGTATTGAACCCATTATTCAGAATAATCAAACTTGCTAATGAGAAAAAGATGAAAACATAATCATAATTTAAACGAAAGTAAGCAATCGATCAAAATTGATGTTTTTGTTTAAATAATTGAGATTTCTAAGCTTGTCTCTCCTTCATTCAAATTTGATCAAATGTGAAAAAATGTCATAGAAAAGATGTGTTGCAATAAGATTTCTTCCTGTAAAATCATTGTTATTAATCCATTCCTTCAACCAAACCATTCTCATAGAAGATAAATTCAATAAGGAAGAGGTAATAACAAACTACCAAATTATGAAGCTCATCCATCAACATCAAAACTCTATAGAAAACAAAATGAAATGGCATTTGAATTTCATGAAATTCAAACCAAACAAAAGAAAAGAATATAAAATCAAACCAACCTCGAAACAAAGAAAACCAATACCACTCCAATCAAGTCAAAGGGAAAAAAACAAAGAATCCAAGTAAAATTTAGAGGGGCCCTATAATTTGATTAAAAAAAATAAGGGGGTTGTTGTGGGCAGCCAACAGTCTTATAGGAGAAAACACGCACAATTTTACAGAAGGATGCACAAACGAAAGCATTGAACGAGATATCCAGGTCACACTCCTAGCAGTTGAGGACTGATCTGATTATAATTAGATCATTTTAGATTTTGTAAAGCGGAGAGGTGTTTTCAGAGGCTAGAGAGCCGAGAGAGTTTTATGAGAAGGGATCTGTATTTATCAGTCTGTAGGCCTGAGGGCTTGGATTGTAGATATTATGTTATTGAAGATTCCTTTGAATTTTTTTTCTTCTATACTATCTTCTTAGTTTACATGTTTTTTTTATCTTGTCTGGATGTAATCTCTTTGATCTATGGATTCCTGAGACGGTAGATGATCTGTTGTCATCTTTCCCATATTTCATGGTTCATCACTCAGACGCATGTTGTTTTTCTTCTTGTCTGGATGTAGAATATCTGATCTTTGGATTCTTGAATCAGTGGAGGATCTAGTGTCATCTTGCCCATTTTTCATGTTTTATCACTCAGACAATTTCTATTTTCTTCTCGTTGGGAGGTATCATTTATGATCTATGGATTCCTGAGGCGGTGGAGGATCTGCTATCATCTTGCCCATTTTTCAGGGTTTATCTCTCAGAAGCATTTTGTCTTCCTTCTCCTCATCACCACATAAATTCTTTTGTATGATAGGCAGTTTAAATGCCTTCATTAGTCACGATACTTATGAATCCATAGCCCAATGGTCGAGGAATGATATGAAACAACCTCTATTATCTTTTCCTTTATTTGTAGTCTTGTCCTGATCCACCTACCCAAACCATTTTAATCCATTTTACCTTTTGATGGGTACTGAGATTATCCTCTTACATTTGGAGGGTGACTCTTAGTGCTAACAAGATGGATAGGCTATAAGTATCTCGTTTATGGATCAGATGGTATCAGAGAAAAATTTCGAATACATTCAGTGAGAACTGTATGGTAAGTACCCAAAGTAATTAGAAAAGAAAGGGACAATAATTTTTGTCAGGGCTAGAGTGAGGTATAACATCAAGAATATCATGGGAATATTATGAAGGTGAAGAGGAAGAAGATCCCAGTGTCAGGTTGGATTGACTTGAACAGAGTTTGGCCATGTTGATATCAATGGTCTCACAACTATTGGCAATGAAGGTGTTGGGACTCAGAAATGTCGTATTTTCATCCACCTTTCCCTTCACTATTCCTTACATTTCATCGCCCAATTAAACCTTCGTCATATCATTTTCATAAATACATTTGGGTTTCACATTATTATTTTCCACTTTATTCATT
>ML845354.1:0-10719 GCA_009831015.1 Picea engelmannii
ATGTTACTCTTTCAAGATTTTTCATTCAAGGTAATTTTCAAGCCTAGGAGATGTAATGTAGGTCTGGACCACCTATCCATACTGAAATCATGGGAAAGTGGAGGAGCAGTGTATGACCAACTCCCTGATGTAGACTTGTTATGAATTGAATCCATCCCATAGTATATTGAATAAATTGTTGCCTTCCTCAACTTAGGGACCTGCCCAAAAAATTATTCCACAACCCAGAAAGGACATCTAGTGGTCTGAGTAGTAGACTACCAACTCATTGCAGGGAAACTCTATAAGGTGGGACTAGGTAGGATCCTCAAAAGGTGTGTCCTAACCCATGAGAGGAAAGATGTCCTGTGGGAATTCTGTAGTGGATTTGTGGGAGGACATATTGGAGGGAAAGCTATAACACAAAAGGTACTTCAATATGGGTTATGATGGCCAATGTTATTCAAGGATGCTAAAGATTATGCTAGATATTCTGACATTTTCCAACGATTCGAGAATCCATCACGCAGAGATGAGTGACTTCTTAAGATAATTAGAGAATTGAAGGCCTTTGAGAAGTGGGTTGTTGACTTTGTTGGACCAATTAATCCACCTGACAAGCATTCAAAGGCCAGATATATCATCACCACAAACAGACTATCTCACGCAGTTGGTTGAAGCAAATAAATTTTAGGATTGTTCAATAGATATTGTTGCTAGATTCATATTTGAGAACATTATTACTCGGTTTGGATGTACCAGGTGTTGGCATATTGCTTGTTTTCATTGATGTCAACCCTAGTAATTGGTTGTAGTGATTGATGTCAACCCTAGCCATTGGCTTTTGGACCCAACAATTGATCGAAGTAGATAGACATGAAGGAAATTAAACATGTAGGTACAACACCCATGGATGGATAGTATAAGTCATTCCATTTTCAGTGGTATGTGGCACGTCATGTGGAACCTCACAATTGAAGAGAAATGAATTTTTGAAGATGACAATGTGAATTGAAGCATAAACTACATATTGGCCCTAATGTTAAAAGGAAGTAAAATAAATGGTATAAATACATCTCATTATACATTCATTTTTGAACACACACAAGTTTTTTAATGAACAAGGAGATATAAGTCAAATTTCAGAGGAAATCGGAAGTAAAGAAGGCCAAATTTCAAGGGACGATGAAGTATTTTGGTGATGTGTTCTAAGGTGTGTTATTTACAGTCCATCTTACCATTTTTGCTATAAATTTGTTTCTAGAACGATTCAAATGGTGAAATTTGTATTATATTGAGAAGACATATCTAGGCACCTGTGGTAAAAAATTCATCTCTTTATTTGCTATAATTTTGGAGATACACTTTGTGGAAGATAGGGTTTTCGACTAGTCCTGAAGCTAGTCATAAACAAGTGTTTCGGGTATAACAATCATAACATATTCATAGAGAATCCAAATGAAGTGAGACAAATTTCATTGGAAATAGTACGGGTTGTATTTTCTTATGTACAAATTTCAGAATCTTATGTTAAATATTGAGCGTTGGGCATGCTGTACAAGTTAGCTTTCCTAAATAAACCAGAATTGAATAAGGTCTACCATTTTCTCTATAATTCCTTTTCTAGGAGGATTCAAGGAGTGAAACTTGGAGGAGTTTCAAAGAATACATTGAGTAATATTATCTATAGTATTAGAGTATTCCAAGAAGTGAATAATCTCAGAAGTTGAAGAAGTCTAGGGAAGCATTATTAGGTTCTATGTGATGGTTGGTTGATGGTGATAATTTAATGTAAATTTTTATTATCTTTCATATATTCTTCGGTGGAGGAATGGGGAAAGGATGGAGAGGTCAACCCTCTCTTGATATTGGAGGATTGTATCTTCCTTTTGGAGGATTATCCCTCCATATATATTTGGAAGTTGTAGCTACCTTTGGAAGTCATTACTTCCCTTGAACAATAACTATTGATTATTTCTCATATATTGTGCATGTTGTATTGTGGTGTATTGGTGTAACTCTTCTACCATTTTTCATTGCTCATTGTATATAATCAAATATATAATTTGGTTGAAGTATAAGTTGTTTTTTTTATTTTTAAATTGTACTTGATACTGATTCACCCCCCTTTCAGTATCATCAATTGGATTCAGAGTTGGTTGCCTTCAGAACAATTTAACCACTGAAAGGAAAATCCTGAGCAGAGATAGATGACCATGAGCACATTCCAAATGGGATTCAACTATTTGATGGAAGCAATTATGAAAACTAGAGTGATTGAGTGAAAACTTACCTAAAAAAATTGGGAGTAGACATTTGGTACTCAGTTGTAAATGGCTATGTAATCCTAAAGAATTCTCCAACCGATCCAAATGAGAAGAAGATTATGAGTTGTAATTCAAAAGCTAGACATGTTATTCTAGGAGCATTGAAACCAACCATTTAAAAAAAAGTGATGGGATGCAACACTGCTAAAGAGGTATGGGACAAACTCAAGAGTATCTATGAAGGTGATCCAAAATTTAATCAGGTCAAGCTTCAACGACATAGAGTAGAATTTGAAAATTTGAAGATGGATGAAAAGGAAGATATTGCAACCTAGTTTCTTAGAGTTGATGAAGTTGTTAATTCTATTAGAGGATTGGTGAATATATAAATGAATCCTTGGTTGTACAAAAACTGTTGAGATCAATTCTCTTAAAGTATGATGCTAAGGCATCCTCCATTGAAAAAACTAGGGACTTGACCAAAATGCCAATGGATGAATTACATTGGTCTCTTATAGCATATGAAATGAGAACAGGTACAGAAAGTGACCAACCAAACAATGAAGCATCCTTTAAATCCATAAATAAGAAAAAATACAAGGATAATGACCTTGATGAAGAAATAAGAAATTTCGTAAGAAGGTTCCAGAAGGGAACTGGAAGATACAAAGGTAAGTCTCCTCTCAAATGCTTTAACTGTGGTAGAATAGGATATATTGTTGAAAACTTCTACTATAAAAATATAAGTCTCAACAATAAAAATAGCTTCTACTCCAAGGATGATGACATCTCCTCAGATGAGAGTGATGAAGAAGATAATGATGGAGGAGGATAAGTCCTCTTCATAACCCAAGAAACCCAGGATGATGATCACAAGAGTTCTAAAGAAGAACAAATCATTTCTGAAGAAGATTCAGATGAAGAAACCAACCTTGATTCCTTTTGGGATACAAACACAATGTAGAGAGTGAACAAGAAGATGGCAATCTTGAAAAGTTGAAGCATGTTGAAACTGAAAATAACAAGCTTAGAAATGCAAACATAATACAAAAAGGTGAATTGAGGAGTTGTGAAGAAGAGAATTACAGGCTTGAAAATACCATTGGTAGCTTGAAGGAACAATTAGAAGATTATGAGAAATTGAAAGAAGAATTGGATCACACAAAAGGTGAGCTTCTATTGACTATAGAAAAGTTGAAGAAGTTCAAAAAAAGAACTAAAAAATTAGATGAGATCCTTAGCAGTCAAAGATATCCAAACGAAAAGACATGACTAGGATACAATGACAGTTTGAAGACAACAAAACAAGACAAGGAATATGAAAAGGATGAAACCAACACTCCAAAGAAATTTGAACAAAACGATAGAAGACTAGAATTCAGAAGGAATGAGACATCAAGAAGATCCTCTCCCATCAGGTATGAAAACAATCATTATGAAGGAAACTACAAAAGAATAGATCGTGAACCCAGATGGACACCACAAATAAGATCACTTACTCCTAGGTATCAAAATTTCTTTCTTGGACATTGTTATACCTGTGGAAATTTTGGACACAAGGCAATCAATTACAGAATCAATGAAAGGAATAAATACACAAGATGCATGAATGATTCAAATAGTAGATATGGAAATGTTCGCAGACCTGTCAACAAAAATTATAATTCATTTGACCCATTAATGGATCAAAATATTGTATACTACAAGTGCAATAATCTTGGTCACAAAGCACGAGATTGTAGAGAGATGAAGGAATATAATCCTATGCCAAATGTCCCTATACCAACTACAACATGGAAAAGGAAAGAAATTCCAGAAAATGAAAATTTTTGAATAGCATTGGTCACTAGAGAATGCAAGGAATAAGATGAATGTTTCATAGACAGTGGGTGTTCATCTCATATGACTGGAGATCAAAGAAAATTTGTCAGCTTGAAGAAAAAGAGTGGAAATGTTTCATTTGGAGATGACTCATCTACCAAAATACTTGGAAAAGGAACTATAAATCTTGGAAGTGAAAATGTAAAAGTAGGAAAAGTCCTATTGGTTGAATATCTGAATCATAATCTGCTCAGTGTTAGCAAAATATGTGGTCAAGGAAACACTCTTACGTTTGACTCCCGAAAATGTAAAATTATAGAAAAGAAATCAGGAAGATTGGTTGCAATTACAACAAGAAGACCGAACAACATATACATCCTAGACATGAAGAAGAGAGAGAAGAAAGAATCCACACAAAAGGATTCCAAGGAAGAAAAATTCCCAAAGACCAAAAATAAGGATGAAGTATTATTGAGTGCCACATGTTTAGGGGGAGAAACCCCAAAGAAGAAGGTCACCTTATGCCATTGAAATCAGGGGGGGAAACCCCACCCTTTGCCATTGATGTCAAAGGGGGAGAGAAATTGGTATCATGATGACAGGGGGAGCATGAGTGTTTCCATAAATGACAAAGGGGGAGATTGTTGGAATATTTCTTGTTGTCATTGATGTCAACCCTAGTCATTGGTTGTAATCATTGATGTCAACCCTAGCCATTGGATTTTGGACCCAACAGTTGATCGAAGTAGATAGACATGAAATAAATTACACATGTAGGTACAACACCCATGGATGGATAATATAAGTCATTTTGTTTCCGGTGGTATGTGGCACTTCATGTGGATCCTCACGATTGAGGATAAATGAATTTTTGAAGATGACATTGTAAATTGAAGAAGAAACTACATGTAGACCCTAATGTTAAAAAGAAGTGACATAAAGGATATAAATACATCTCATTATGAATTCATTTTTTAACACACACAAGTTTGTTACTGAACAAGGATATATAAGTCAAATTTCAAAGGAAATCAGAAGTAAAGAAGGCCGAATTTCAAGGGAGGATGAAGTCTTTTGGTGATGTGTTCTAAGGTATGTTATTTACAGTTCATATTACCATTTTCGCTATAAATTTGTTTCTAGAATGATTCATATGGTGAAATTTTATGCTATTGAGAATACATATCTAGGTACATGTGGTAAAAATCTCAGCTCTTTATTCGCTATAATTTTGGAGATACACTATGTGGAAGATAAGGTTTTTGACTAGTCCTGAAGCTAGTCATAAACAAGCTTTTTGGGTAAAACAATCATAACGTCTTCATAAAGAATCCAAATGAGGTGAGACAAATTTCATTGGAAAGAGTATAGGCTTTAGTTTCATGTGTACGAATTTCAGAATCTTATGTTAAATATTGAGCACGGAGCATGTTGTACAAGTTAGCTCTCCTGAATAAACCATAATAGAATAAGGTCTACCATTTTCTCTATAACTCCTTTTCTGGGAGGATTAAAGGAGTGAAACTTTGAGGAGTTTCAGAGAATACATTGAGTAATATTATATAGAGGATCAGAGTATTCCAAGAAGTGAAGAATTGTAGAAGTTGCATAAGTCTTAGGAAGCATTATTAGGTTCTATGTGATGGTTGGTTGATGGTGATAATTTAATGTAAAGTTTTATTATCTCTCATATATTCTTGGGTGGAAGGAAGGGGAAAGGATGGAGAGGTAAACCCTCTCTTCATATTGGAGGATTGTATCTTCCTTTTGGAATTTTATCCCTCCCTTTATATTTGGAAGTTGTAGCTACCTTTGGAAGTCATTACTTCCCTTGAACAATAACTATTGATTATTTCTTATATATTATGCATGTTGTATTATGGTGTATTGGTGTAACTCTTCTACTATTGTTAATTTCTCATTGGATATAATCAAATATATAATCTAGTTGATGTATAATTTGATTTTTTTTTAAATTGTACTTTATACTGATTCACCCCCTTCTCAATATCATCACTAGGAGCTTGACCAGTGATTAAGGTAGTCACTTCATAAGTAGAACAATCACAACATTGATGACAAAATTACTCATCCAACACCATAAGAGAAGTCCTTATCATCGGCAAGGTAATGGGATAGTGGAGGAATTCAACAAGATTTTGGAAAGAGGACTAACGAAGGTGTGTTGTGAAAACATGGAGGACTGGGATGAAAGAGTTCCAATAGTATTATGAGATTACATGACTACCACAAAGAAGCTACACAATTATAACACATTTCAGTTGGTTTATGGTAAGGAAGCTATTGTACCTACAGAGTTGATCACCCCTAGTCTCTATATAACACAATCTATGCATATGACATATGATGAATCAATTGTGCAAAGGATTGCAAACTTGTAGGAACTTGAGGAAGCAAGATTCTTAGCCGATTTTCATTAGTCAGTGGAAAAATCTAGGAAAAATCTTGGCATGATAGATGCATTAAGTCCAAGAGGTTTTCACAAGGCGATAAGATAATCCTCTATGAAATCCGTTATCAGAAACATCCAGTAAAGTTGCACATGCACTGGTTAGGTCCATTCCTAGTCACTAAAATTCGACAGTAAGGTGCAGTCAAGCTAGTGAAACTGGATAGTATCCTTCGACCAGGTTGGGTGAATGGTGCACGCCTGAAGCCCTACATTTCCCACACTTAATAGAGGTTTTTTTTCTCCAATCCAAGGGAGCTTGTACATTAGTTAGACTTTGCTTATCTGTTGTAATTTTTTTTTCAGTAGATGTAACAACATCAGAGAGTTCTTAGTGGCACAAAGACATATGTTTTCTCAGTCTAATTGTTGGGTCTTTTCATAAATGCTTACTCAACAATGCGTTGTCATATGAGTAACCAATTTACTCAATTAGAAACATAAATCCGTCAGAGAACCACATTGTGGTTGGGGGGAGTGAATCTGAAAAATATTAATGACTAAGTGTCAATCACGTCACGTCCAGCTACAACCTTTATGTTAACTATCGAAAAATTTTAGAGCCTATTGTAAATTATTAAAAGTCCCTTCACGCATGGATGTTGTGGATATTCCTGCCATGATTCTCAACCGCTAAAATGGTAAGTCCCTCACATTAGCTGTGTGTTGGTTAGGCCACCCATTAAAGTTAGGATCCATTCATATATTTTACCCCATTATCAGTCCCATCGGATATCCATGCCATAAGTTGCGTTGCTTTATTAATTACTATATCATTTACGAGCGATTATTAGTTTACCCCGTTACCTCATCTATAAGATATCGTAAGCTTATTATGAACAACACACTATTAAATTATCTGTCCTCTATATTTGATTTTCCCACACCCAGACACACTTTGAGAAGCCTCCTACACCCCAGCCGCGTCCCTGCCCCCCAATTCACTGTGTTTACCAATGCTTAATATTTAATATGCCAAGAATAGTAGGAGGAAGAAGATTAATATCTAAAGAAGTAATATGAGATGAGCCCTATGATCCCAGAATCGAGGTGTTGGGTGATGTCAAAGGGAAGGTCGAGCAAGCAAAAATCCTCGACCTCGATTTGAATGATGCAGAGTTATTCCCATAGATGAATATCATTTTGTTCTAGGAGTTGGTTTCCGAGCCGACAAGGGAAGTGAAGTTCATCCCAAAGCCTGAATTTATTAACCTTCTCAACAAAACTATCATGCACCTAAAGGATTTACTAGTGTTCGGGACCACTTGTGAGATTGCATGATGCACCAAGTTCCTGATAAGAAAAGTGAACGATAAGATATTATGGATAGATAGGAGATATCCCATCCATTCATAGGATATTCAACATATCACATGACTGTCACTAGAAGGTGAGGATGTATCTAAAGGGTTCCAAGGGTCGAGCAAGCACGATAAAAAGAAGGGTGAAATCAATTTGTATGAAAAATTCCATACCCAGCGAGGGGGTGGCACAAAAAAAATTGAGCTAATTCTCCCAGAAATGGTGAGAACGAATTGCTATGTAATTGCTAGAAAGGCCACGTTCTCATACTAAAAGGGAGAATGCACATTGGATTCCCTGTTAGTGGCATATTTCTGCGTAAAAGATGCATTCTTTAACTGGTGCAGTTACCTATTAGAGGAATTCCCCATTTCTTTCGAGGAAGTTCAGAAGAAGGGCGACACCTTCATGTATGGGTATATGCTTCTAAATTTTACAATGTTGAAGTGGCAGCCACCCACGGGTAGAAAACTAGCACTTGAAGATAAGGGGTGCCTCGCAAATATGTTTGAACCTTGGCACACAAGGTCAAATTTTGAGAATATGGAATTCAATAATGTTTTTTTCTGGACATGGTACAATCCACTGATTGATGCCACCTAAAGGATGCACATACCACATGAACTACTGAAACTAAATACAAGAAATATCTCATTCTCCTTGAATCGCCACCACACTTTTGTCTGGACAAGGCATGCAAATCCCTCTGATTTCCACACGATACTGCTACCATTCTATCTAGATGAAGAAATATTTGACAAAGAGGTTATGTATTGGTCGGGAGTCAAACACAACTCGCGCAAGTTGAGAATAAATTAACTTTTTCTGTCAGAGTTGTTGAATAAGAATAGTTTGGCAGAGGAAGCAGGTTCAAGTTTAGGCAAAGTAGAGCCATTGTCGAAGTCTCAAATTCCATCAGATTTAGAAGAAGAGGAAGAACACCAACTGCAACATCCCAAAAGGAACTTACCAGGATTTCCCAAGCTCTCAAATGAGGAAATACTCTCAGGTAATACTGTCAATGATATTTTAGTTGTTTCCTCTATAGGTGAGGTTCCTACTAAAAATGCTAGAACCGGCGTTTCCCCTGCAGTTATCCCAACCAAATTCATAAACCCTCATCCCATATCTAGTTCTCTACCTCACACCAAATAAGACACTCATGCTTCCAAGAATGTTATTGATATAGCCGATGAACCTGAGCCAGATATTAGCAAATATTCCACTATAATTGTAGATCAAGCCCCATCAACACCATCAAAGGATGCCACAATACCACTGCCACCCAAGTCAATAGAACCCATGCAACTATACATCCCAGAGAACCTTAGGAACTTTAGAGATATTATCCTATCAACTCTTGCCATGCTGAGCCAGTCAAATGTTCCAGTTTTGTCCACTTTAGTCACTCTTCCCTCTACAAAGAGCAAAGAACCAACAATTACATAAGTCGCCAAACTCTCAAAAGTCCCACTCCTGCTGGTTTGGGATGGGACCCCAAAAGTTTCACTCACAATAGGGAAAACAACTCAACAAGAGCCAGAGTCTCAAGAACCACATGAGACTCATTTAGGACATAGTACCATGTTGTTGAAAGAGTAGTTATAGCCAATACTCCAAGATTTGCAATAGTGCTCGACACTATTACAACTCTGCCTAGCACAGATGGAACTTATCCCTTTACTTCTGATGTCCCTGAAGAACAAACTGGATCAGCAATTATGGGGACCATCCCTGGGAGAAGAAGAGCTTGAGACACTCTCATAATAGTCCATGGCCAGTGGAATTCCACTTCAAATTAGAATCCCGATGGAAGCTACAGTCATATCCGGTGAGTTGGTTCACTTTTTGACACCATAGCTAATAGGCCTGATCAAAGCCTCTACTGATCACTTGGAGCAATGAATTCAACAAGATGAAAAGCAAGATGAATTCTGGAGACATGAAGGGATGATGGTGCAAACAAAATAGATGCATGAGGAATATTTAAAAATCCATGTGTTAGCACTAGAAGTCACCTCTGGATTGCAGCAGAGGTAAGCCCAGTAGCCTTCAATTTTTATGTCACAGTAAATAAATTTAAGGAGGTCTAATGGATGTAAACTTAGGATGATATCTCTTTAACTCAGAAAACTGGGCTGATATGCACAGGTAGATGAGGTTTTGATCTAACTTCAGTTAGTAAGTTGTAGTAAGGGTGAGTAGGATGAAGAACTTGAGGAGAAAATGTAGAGGTCTGCTATGGATATCCAGTCTTCTATCAGCCTGAGGAAAAACTCAGGAAACAAGATCCTCTTTGATTATGAGTTTTAGGAATATGAATGGAATTATAACCAAACTAAGATCAAACATACATCAAAATACATTTACAACATCTCGACTGGATCGTCCATGCCCGAGTCTTTCAGTATTAGAGGCAAAAGAGATGAAGAAGAAGTTAGATGTCATTAAACAAGAAGTCTCAAGTAACAATACATAACCAGATAACCATAAGCTTCATTAAAACTATACAATCGAGTGTTGTTGGGTATTCTACCCTACGGACTAATAATCTAGGGCTCTAAGCTCATACGCAGATCATGACCCTCAAGACTTAACTTTTAACCTTCTACCCGAATCTAAAACCCCTTTTTTCACATGCACATAAGGAAAGAATGAACCAACCTTTTTCCGACGGTTGAAGTAGATCCTCCATTGAGCTTCTTATCTCCTTGCTGCTGCTGCTCCTTCCAAAAGCTTCCATGCAATCAAGACAAGACTATGCATGCATGCTACTGATCTATTCTAAGGTTAGAGATAAAAACACAAATCAAATAACATAGATAAGACTCATGTATTCGGGACGGGAAAAGTATCTTTTTATTAACTTCAATATGAATC
>ML845354.1:10819-47600 GCA_009831015.1 Picea engelmannii
ACTAGATATGGGATGAGGGTTTATGAATTTGGTTGGGATAACTGCAGGGGAAACGCCGGTTCTAGCATTTTTAGTAGGAACCTCACCTATAGAGGAAACAACTAAAATATCATTGACAGTATTACCTGAGAGTATTTCCTCATTTGAGAGCTTGGGAAATCCTGGTAAGTTCCTTTTGGGATGTTGCAGTTGGTGTTCTTCCTCTTCTTCTAAATCTGATGGAATTTGAGACTTCGACAATGGCTCTACTTTGCCTAAACTTGAACCTGCTTCCTCTGCCAAACTATTCTTATTCAACAACTCTGACAGAAAAAGTTAATTTATTCTCAACTTGCGCGAGTTGTGTTTGACTCCCGACCAATACATAACCTCTTTGTCAAATATTTCTTCATCTAGATAGAATGGTAGCAGTATCGTGTGGAAATCAGAGGGATTTGCATGCCTTGTCCAGACAAAAGTGTGGTGGCGATTCAAGGAGAATGAGATATTTCTTGTATTTAGTTTCAGTAGTTCATGTGGTATGTGCATCCTTTAGGTGGCATCAATCAGTGGATTGTACCATGTCCAGAAAAAAACATTATTGAATTCCATATTCTCAAAATTTGACCTTGTGTGCCAAGGTTCAAACATATTTGCGAGGCACCCCTTATCTTCAAGTGCTAGTTTTCTACCCGTGGGTGGCTGCCACTTCAACATTGTAAAATTTAGAAGCATATACCCATACATGAAGGTGTCGCCCTTCTTCTGAACTTCCTCGAAAGAAATGGGGAATTCCTCTAATAGGTAACTGCACCAGTTAAAGAATGCATCTTTTACGCAGAAATATGCCACTAACAGGGAATCCAATGTGCATTCTCCCTTTTAGTATGAGAACGTGGCCTTTCTAGCAATTACATAGCAATTCGTTCTCACCATTTCTGGGAGAATTAGCTCAATTTTTTTTGTGCCACCCCCTCGCTGGGTATGGAATTTTTCATACAAATTGATTTCACCCTTCTTTTTATCGTGCTTGCTCGACCCTTGGAACCCTTTAGATACATCCTCACCTTCTAGTGACAGTCATGTGATATGTTGAATATCCTATGAATGGATGGGATATCTCCTATCTATCCATAATATCTTATCGTTCACTTTTCTTATCAGGAACTTGGTGCATCATGCAATCTCACAAGTGGTCCCGAACACTAGTAAATCCTTTAGGTGCATGATAGTTTTGTTGAGAAGGTTAATAAATTCAGGCTTTGGGATGAACTTCACTTCCCTTGTCGGCTCGGAAACCAACTCCTAGAACAAAATGATATTCATCTATGGGAATAACTCTGCATCATTCAAATCGAGGTCGAGGATTTTTGCTTGCTCGACCTTCCCTTTGACATCACCCAACACCTCGATTCTGGGATCATAGGGCTCATCTCATATTACTTCTTTAGATATTAATCTTCTTCCTCCTACTATTCTTGGCATATTAAATATTAAGCATTGGTAAACACAGTGAATTGGGGGGCAGGGACGCGGCTGGGGTGTAGGAGGCTTCTCAAAGTGTGTCTGGGTGTGGGAAAATCAAATATAGAGGACAGATAATTTAATAGTGTGTTGTTCATAATAAGCTTACGATATCTTATAGATGAGGTAACGGGGTAAACTAATAATCGCTCGTAAATGATATAGTAATTAATAAAGCAACGCAACTTATGGCATGGATATCCGATGGGACTGATAATGGGGTAAAATATATGAATGGATCCTAACTTTAATGGGTGGCCTAACCAACACACAGCTAATGTGAGGGACTTACCATTTTAGCGGTTGAGAATCATGGCAGGAATATCCACAACATCCATGCGTGAAGGGACTTTTAATAATTTACAATAGGCTCTAAAATTTTTCGATAGTTAACATAAAGGTTGTAGCTGGACGTGACGTGATTGACACTTAGTCATTAATATTTTTCAGATTCACTCCCCCCAACCACAATGTGGTTCTCTGACGGATTTATGTTTCTAATTGAGTAAATTGGTTACTCATATGACAACGCATTGTTGAGTAAGCATTTATGAAAAGACCCAACAATTAGACTGAGAAAACATATGTCTTTGTGCCACTAAGAACTCTCTGATGTTGTTACATCTACTGAAAAAAAAATTACAACAGATAAGCAAAGTCTAACTAATGTACAAGCTCCCTTGGATTGGAGAAAAAAAACCTCTATTAAGTGTGGGAAATGTAGGGCTTCAGGCGTGCACCATTCACCCAACCTGGTCGAAGGATACTATCCAGTTTCACTAGCTTGACTGCACCTTACTGTCGAATTTTAGTGACTAGGAATGGACCTAACCAGTGCATGTGCAACTTTACTGGATGTTTCTGATAACGGATTTCATAGAGGATTATCTTATCGCCTTGTGAAAACCTCTTGGACTTAATGCATCTATCATGCCAAGATTTTTCCTAGATTTTTCCACTGACTAATGAAAATCGGCTAAGAATCTTGCTTCCTCAAGTTCCTACAAGTTTGCAATCCTTTGCACAATTGATTCATCATATGTCATATGCATAGATTGTGTTATATAGAGACTAGGGGTGATCAACTCTGTAGGTACAATAGCTTCCTTACCATAAACCAACTGAAATGTGTTATAATTGTGTAGCTTCTTTGTGGTAGTCATGTAATCTCATAATACTATTGGAACTCTTTCATCCCAGTCCTCCATGTTTTCACAACACACCTTCGTTAGTCCTCTTTCCAAAATCTTGTTGAATTCCTCCACTATCCCATTACCTTGCCGATGATAAGGACTTCTCTTATGGTGTTGGATGAGTAATTTTGTCATCAATGTTGTGATTGTTCTACTTATGAAGTGACTACCTTAATCACTGGTCAAGCTCCTAGTGATGATATTGAGAAGGGGGTGAATCAGTATAAAGTACAATTTAAAAAAAAATCAAATTATACATCAACTAGATTATATATTTGATTATATCCAATGAGAAATTAACAATAGTAGAAGAGTTACACCAATACACCATAATACAACATGCATAATATATAAGAAATAATCAATAGTTATTGTTCAAGGGAAGTAATGACTTCCAAAGGTAGCTACAACTTCCAAATATAAAGGGAGGGATAAAATTCCAAAAGGAAGATACAATCCTCCAATATGAAGAGAGGGTTTACCTCTCCATCCTTTCCCCTTCCTTCCACCCAAGAATATATGAGAGATAATAAAACTTTACATTAAATTATCACCATCAACCAACCATCACATAGAACCTAATAATGCTTCCTAAGACTTATGCAACTTCTACAATTCTTCACTTCTTGGAATACTCTGATCCTCTATATAATATTACTCAATGTATTCTCTGAAACTCCTCAAAGTTTCACTCCTTTAATCCTCCCAGAAAAGGAGTTATAGAGAAAATGGTAGACCTTATTCTATTATGGTTTATTCAGGAGAGCTAACTTGTACAACATGCTCCGTGCTCAATATTTAACATAAGATTCTGAAATTCGTACACATGAAACTAAAGCCTATACTCTTTCCAATGAAATTTGTCTCACCTCATTTGGATTCTTTATGAAGACGTTATGATTGTTTTACCCAAAAAGCTTGTTTATGACTAGCTTCAGGACTAGTCAAAAACCTTATCTTCCACATAGTGTATCTCCAAAATTATAGCGAATAAAGAGCTGAGATTTTTACCACATGTACCTAGATATGTATTCTCAATAGCATAAAATTTCACCATATGAATCATTCTAGAAACAAATTTATAGCGAAAATGGTAATATGAACTGTAAATAACATACCTTAGAACACATCACCAAAAGACTTCATCCTCCCTTGAAATTCGGCCTTCTTTACTTCTGATTTCCTTTGAAATTTGACTTATATATCCTTGTTCAGTAACAAACTTGTGTGTGTTAAAAAATGAATTCATAATGAGATGTATTTATATCCTTTATGTCACTTCTTTTTAACATTAGGGTCTACATGTAGTTTCTTCTTCAATTTACAATGTCATCTTCAAAAATTCATTTATCCTCAATCGTGAGGATCCACATGAAGTGCCACATACCACCGGAAACAAAATGACTTATATTATCCATCCATGGGTGTTGTACCTACATGTGTAATTTATTTCATGTCTATCTACTTCGATCAACTGTTGGGTCCAAAATCCAATGGCTAGGGTTGACATCAATGATTACAACCAATGACTAGGGTTGACATCAATGACAACAAGAAATATTCCAACAATCTCCCCCTTTGTCATTTATGGAAACACTCATGCTCCCCCTGTCATCATGATACCAATTTCTCTCCCCCTTTGACATCAATGGCAAAGGGTGGGGTTTCCCCCCCTGATTTCAATGGCATAAGGTGACCTTCTTCTTTGGGGTTTCTCCCCCTAAACATGTGGCACTCAATAATACTTCATCCTTATTTTTGGTCTTTGGGAATTTTTCTTCCTTGGAATCCTTTTGTGTGGATTCTTTCTTCTCTCTCTTCTTCATGTCTAGGATGTATATGTTGTTCGGTCTTCTTGTTGTAATTGCAACCAATCTTCCTGATTTCTTTTCTATAATTTTACATTTTCGGGAGTCAAACGTAAGAGTGTTTCCTTGACCACATATTTTGCTAACACTGAGCAGATTATGATTCAGATATTCAACCAATAGGACTTTTCCTACTTTTACATTTTCACTTCCAAGATTTATAGTTCCTTTTCCAAGTATTTTGGTAGATGAGTCATCTCCAAATGAAACATTTCCACTCTTTTTCTTCAAGCTGACAAATTTTCTTTGATCTCCAGTCATATGAGATGAACACCCACTGTCTATGAAACATTCATCTTATTCCTTGCATTCTCTAGTGACCAATGCTATTCAAAAATTTTCATTTTCTGGAATTTCTTTCCTTTTCCATGTTGTAGTTGGTATAGGGACATTTGGCATAGGATTATATTCCTTCATCTCTCTACAATCTCGTGCTTTGTGACCAAGATTATTGCACTTGTAGTATACAATATTTTGATCCATTAATGGGTCAAATGAATTATAATTTTTGTTGACAGGTCTGCGAACATTTCCATATCTACTATTTGAATCATTCATGCATCTTGTGTATTTATTCCTTTCATTGATTCTGTAATTGATTGCCTTGTGTCCAAAATTTCCACAGGTATAACAATGTCCAAGAAAGAAATTTTGATACCTAGGAGTAAGTGATCTTATTTGTGGTGTCCATCTGGGTTCACGATCTATTCTTTTGTAGTTTCCTTCATAATGATTGTTTTCATACCTGATGGGAGAGGATCTTCTTGATGTCTCATTCCTTCTGAATTCTAGTCTTCTATCGTTTTGTTCAAATTTCTTTGGAGTGTTGGTTTCATCCTTTTCATATTCCTTGTCTTGTTTTGTTGTCTTCAAACTGTCATTGTATCCTAGTCATGTCTTTTCGTTTGGATATCTTTGACTGCTAAGGATCTCATCTAATTTTTTAGTTCTTTTTTTGAACTTCTTCAACTTTTCTATAGTCAATAGAAGCTCACCTTTTGTGTGATCCAATTCTTCTTTCAATTTCTCATAATCTTCTAATTGTTCCTTCAAGCTACCAATGGTATTTTCAAGCCTGTAATTCTCTTCTTCACAACTCCTCAATTCACCTTTTTGTATTATGTTTGCATTTCTAAGCTTGTTATTTTCAGTTTCAACATGCTTCAACTTTTCAAGATTGCCATCTTCTTGTTCACTCTCTACATTGTGTTTGTATCCCAAAAGGAATCAAGGTTGGTTTCTTCATCTGAATCTTCTTCAGAAATGATTTGTTCTTCTTTAGAACTCTTGTGATCATCATCCTGGGTTTCTTGGGTTATGAAGAGGACTTATCCTCCTCCATCATTATCTTCTTCATCACTCTCATCTGAGGAGATGTCATCATCCTTGGAGTAGAAGCTATTTTTATTGTTGAGACTTATATTTTTATAGTAGAAGTTTTCAACAATATATCCTATTCTACCACAGTTAAAGCATTTGAGAGGAGACTTACCTTTGTATCTTCCAGTTCCCTTCTGGAACCTTCTTACGAAATTTCTTATTTCTTCATCAAGGTCATTATCCTTGTATTTTTTCTTATTTATGGATTTAAAGGATGCTTCATTGTTTGGTTGGTCACTTTCTGTACCTGTTCTCATTTCATATGCTATAAGAGACCAATGTAATTCATCCATTGGCATTTTGGTCAAGTCCCTAGTTTTTTCAATGGAGGATGCCTTAGCATCATACTTTAAGAGAATTGATCTCAACAGTTTTTGTACAACCAAGGATTCATTTATATATTCACCAATCCTCTAATAGAATTAACAACTTCATCAACTCTAAGAAACTAGGTTGCAATATCTTCCTTTTCATCCATCTTCAAATTTTCAAATTCTACTCTATGTCGTTGAAGCTTGACCTGATTAAATTTTGGATCACCTTCATAGATACTCTTGAGTTTGTCCCATACCTCTTTAGCAGTGTTGCATCCCATCACTTTTTTTTAAATGGTTGGTTTCAATGCTCCTAGAATAACATGTCTAGCTTTTGAATTACAACTCATAATCTTCTTCTCATTTGGATCGGTTGGAGAATTCTTTAGGATTACATAGCCATTTACAACTGAGTACCAAATGTCTACTCCCAATTTTTTTAGGTAAGTTTTCACTCAATCACTCTAGTTTTCATAATTGCTTCCATCAAATAGTTGAATCCCATTTGGAATGTGCTCATGGTCATCTATCTCTGCTCAGGATTTTCCTTTCAGTGGTTAAATTGTTCTGAAGGCAACCAACTCTGAATCCAATTGATGATACTGAAAGGGGGGTGAATCAGTATCAAGTACAATTTAAAAATAAAAAAAACAACTTATACTTCAACCAAATTATATATTTGATTATATACAATGAGCAATGAAAAATGGTAGAAGAGTTACACCAATACACCACAATACAACATGCACAATATATGAGAAATAATCAATAGTTATTGTTCAAGGGAAGTAATGACTTCCAAAGGTAGCTACAACTTCCAAATATATATGGAGGGATAATCCTCCAAAAGGAAGATACAATCCTCCAATATCAAGAGAGGGTTGACCTCTCCATCCTTTCCCCATTCCTCCACCGAAGAATATATGAAAGATAATAAAAATTTACATTAAATTATCACCATCAACCAACCATCACATAGAACCTAATAATGCTTCCCTAGACTTCTTCAACTTCTGAGATTATTCACTTCTTGGAATACTCTAATACTATAGATAATATTACTCAATGTATTCTTTGAAACTCCTCCAAGTTTCACTCCTTGAATCCTCCTAGAAAAGGAATTATAGAGAAAATGGTAGACCTTATTCAATTCTGGTTTATTTAGGAAAGCTAACTTGTACAGCATGCCCAACGCTCAATATTTAACATAAGATTCTGAAATTTGTACATAAGAAAATACAACCCGTACTATTTCCAATGAAATTTGTCTCACTTCATTTGGATTCTCTATGAATATGTTATGATTGTTATACCCGAAACACTTGTTTATGACTAGCTTCAGGACTAGTCGAAAACCCTATCTTCCACAAAGTGTATCTCCAAAATTATAGCAAATAAAGAGATGAATTTTTTACCACAGGTGCCTAGATATGTCTTCTCAATATAATACAAATTTCACCATTTGAATCGTTCTAGAAACAAATTTATAGCAAAAATGGTAAGATGGACTGTAAATAACACACCTTAGAACACATCACCAAAATACTTCATCGTCCCTTGAAATTTGGCCTTCTTTACTTCCGATTTCCTCTGAAATTTGACTTATATCTCCTTGTTCATTAAAAAACTTGTGTGTGTTCAAAAATGAATGTATAATGAGATGTATTTATACCATTTATTTTACTTCCTTTTAACATTAGGGCCAATATGTAGTTTATGCTTCAATTCACATTGTCATCTTCAAAAATTCATTTCTCTTCAATTGTGAGGTTCCACATGACGTGCCACATACCACTGAAAATGGAATGACTTATACTATCCATCCATGGGTGTTGTACCTACATGTTTAATTTCCTTCATGTCTATCTACTTCGATCAATTGTTGGGTCCAAAAGCCAATGGCTAGGGTTGACATCAATCACTACAACCAATTACTAGGGTTGACATCAATGAAAACAAGCAATATGCCAACACCTGGTACATCCAAACCGAGTAATAATGTTCTCAAATATGAATCTAGCAACAATATCTATTGAACAATCCTAAAATTTATTTGCTTCAACCAACTGCGTGAGATAGTCTGTTTGTGGTGATGATATATCTGGCCTTTGAATGCTTGTCAGGTGGATTAATTGGTCCAACAAAGTCAACAACCCACTTCTCAAAGGCCTTCAATTCTCTAATTATCTTAAGAAGTCACTCATCTCTGCGTGATGGATTCTCGAATCGTTGGAAAATGTCAGAATATCTAGCATAATCTTTAGCATCCTTGAATAACATTGGCCATCATAACCCATATTGAAGTACCTTTTGTGTTATAGCTTTCCCTCCAATATGTCCTCCCACAAATCCACTACAGAATTCCCACAGGACATCTTTCCTCTCATGGGTTAGGACACACCTTTTGAGGATCCTACCTAGTCCCACCTTATAGAGTTTCCCTGCAATGAGTTGGTAGTCTACTACTCAGACCACTAGATGTCCTTTCTGGGTTGTGGAATAATTTTTTGGGCAGGTCCCTAAGTTGAGGAAGGCAACAATTTATTCAATATACTATGGGATGGATTCAATTCATAACAAGTCTACATCAGGGAGTTGGTCATACACTGCTCCTCCACTTTCCCATGATTTCAGTATGGATAGGTGGTCCAGACCTACATTACATCTCCTAGGCTTGAAAATTACCTTGAATGAAAAATCTTGAAAGAGTAACATCCATCTGCAAATCCTTCCCTCAAGGACTAGATTATTAACTAGGTACTTCAACGAAGAATGGTCAATAAAAAACTTAAAATGAGAGCCTAGTAAATAGTGTCTAAATGTTTGCAATGCATAAATCATAGCTAGACCTTCCCTTTCATTTTTTGCATAGATGTGTTCGTCTTGAGAAATTATTATGCTATAAAAGTAGATAGGGTGGTCCATATTCCCTTCTCCTGGTTGCACCAAAATGGCTCCCAGGGAAATGCCTGATGCATCCACATGTACATGGAATTCAATCTCCTAGTTGGGGTATATAAGTATAGGTGAAATACTGAGTTTTTCCTTGAGCATATCAAATGCCTTGTCACATTCAACTTTCCACCGAAATACTTTGAACTTCTTCAGTAATTTCTCCAGTGGTGTGGTGATACTTTCATATCTTCTGATCAATCTGTTAGCGATAATTCTTGTCACGGGATCTAGAGCATTCGGGTCTGCAAGTTGCATGAAATGCTCAAGCGCAGCACAGGAGAATCCCTGTTTTTCCAAGTAGTAGGTCAAGTGAGCGGGAAAAATGTCGTCAACAACATCCAAGGTCTATTTCGCGAAGCAGATCAACGGTCGGTGGGTAATTGCAGTCAGTCGAGTCACGCCAAGTATAGCGTGGAAGTTTTAAAGAAGTGGATGGTCATAAGTCTCTATAGAGAACTCGCAAAGTAGCGAGGGTCGTTGATCGCGATCAGTTGATGCGTGGGTTCTTTTCTTGAACTCGGGTTTCGTGAGTTTGGGGGGCACAGACAATAAAAGGAGCTACACAATATTGCTGAGATGATCGAACCGTCCATCAAAGAGGGACACGTAGTGTGCGATTAGGCTCCTCGCCTCCTTGCCCCTCGCAACTTTGAAGATTAAAGACTAGCTCCTCCCAACCGCGAGACGCGAGGTGCCAGGAAAGTCCACGACTGGGGCCCGCGGTCTCACGAAGTGTTTTCAGCCATCCATCCAGGGGGGACACCTAGCGGAAAATAGAGCCATCTCGACGTTTTTCCCATCGCAACTCTAAGGCGCAAAAGGAAGCTATGTTATATCCCGATGCGCGAAGTGCTGGGAAAGTCTCAGACCTGGGCCCACCACAGTGTCAGGAGAATTCCAGACCGTTAGATCTCAGAAGGACACATGGTGCCAGATTAAGCCTCCTCGTCATATCTCTCATCGCGACTTCAATAAGAAAAAATTAGCTCTTTCGTATTCGCGAATGCCGAAAAGCGCCATGGGAATAGGCACATGGTCACTTGGAGAAAGAGAGAAGTTGAGTAAAGAAGGCCGAAGCGCTGATTTCAGTTATAGAGAGGATCGTCGTAGTCTCCAAGCGCCATCATATCCGATCTCCATATTGTTTCTCACCTGAAGTAAATGATGACAAGAGCGGGTGGTTGAGACTTCCCCTCATTCATTAAGTGAGGGAATGGAGGTTCTGGCAAGCCATCTTCCTGAGGAGGTCCTGTGTGTCAATTTTCCCAGAGAAGCCATGCCAAAGTCCTTGACTCAATAGAAAAGTCTGCACACGCTAGCTCATCACTTAATGGCTCAGCTACTCCCCTTACAAGAGCCATGCTTAGTTAAGATGGCGCTTAAAAGAAGACATCAGTACGAGTTTGATTGAAGGGACACCCGGCTTTGAGTGACTGTACATGCCTCTGTGAGGTGAAGTCTCTTGAGTATATAGACTCAGTTTTTGTATTTTGTAAGCATCGATGGTTGAGAAAATCTCCCGGTTGTAAAGTTTTAATGAAGCATTGATACTCTGGTTATGTATGTACTTTTGAGACTTCTTGCCTTATGAATGCTAGCTTCTTTTACGTCTTTGTTATACTATGTTAGAACAGCTCGGAATTGGAGGATCCAGTCGAGTTGTAGCTGTTATAGGATGATGTAGGTTGGATCACTGTAACAGTTATGTTGTTTCTAATCAGTTCTTGTGATTTCCCCAGCGTTGAGCGACTTGGAATTGGAGGGTCCAATCAAGTCCCCTTTCAGTTTCTTGAGACCTTGAACCAAGAGGATCTTGCGTTCAAATTATTTCCTCTGCAAACCACTGGAAGCCTGTTGCCTAAAGTTGTTTGCTCACCTTTCTTACTAAGTCTTCCACCTACTCATCTTTTAATCAACCCACTGGCTGAAGTTAGATCAAGACCTCCTTTGTCCAATACATGCTAGACTTAGTCCCTGAGTTAGAGTAATATCTCCTCGAGTCTTTATCTCCATTTGGTCATCCCTTTATAAACAAATCGTGACATTAAACTGATCGGTGTCGGGCTCTGCTTCTACAAGCAATCTAGGAATGACTTCCGACGCTAACATTTCTGGCGCCGTTGCCGGGGACGAAGTTGAAGATTTTCCCTGGGCAGAACAACAATGATCAGCTGATTCTGAAGGTGCATAAGATATCAGAACTATTGAGATTGCTACTGTGCACCTGGCGACTCCACTGTGACGATTCCACTGGGGAGAACCTGCTCTATTAATTGTGGCTTTCAGAGGCAGACATATGCGGTCTCATCCACAACTGTCTCTAGCTACGCCTGAAACAGATCCAAAGGTAATTTTTAGAAAGGCAAAGGCCCCTGAAGAAGGAACTCCCACCGTTGAACCAAGTATTCCACTATCTCTTTCTGTAGAAACTCCATTTTCTTCTCCTCGGCTTCCCAGCAGGCCTGTTTCTGCAGTTTCCCGTTTCATAAATTTTGGGAGTGTTCCTGTTGAGTTTTCCTCTCCTGGTCTGGTACCGGAGGGACGAGACCTTGTCACTCCCCTCTCCCCTTAAACTGTACCTTGGCATTCAGCCGAGGCCATAGAATATCTCCCCGCTCCTATCTTTACTACTACTGTGCAAAGAGAAGCACCTGGTGACTTGAGCTCATTAGCCTTCTCCTTAAATCCCCTTTTGTTTCCCACTCCACTCCGAAACTCATTCCCAGTAGCCCCTTCGCGAACTCCTTCTCCTCCGAGTTCTCCTCCACCTAATATCCCTATGGCTGGTGCTAATCCCCCTCTGAATAGAATGGATGCCATAGTCGCTGCCAGATACGCTCCCTTAGTCCTACCCCATCCTATGAATCCTCTCCCTACTGGAGACTACTTAAAGTACATGCCCAAGTTCACTGGGGAGGGAGACATAACTGCGGAAGATCACCTGGCTGCTTTCTATAGTTACACAGACAACCTCAACATTGAAAATGAAGATGTCTGGATGAGAGTCTTCATCCAAAGCCTGGATGGCGAGGTGAGGAAGTGGTTTAGAGGATTGGCTCCAGGGTCTATTGCTGGGATTGAAGCTCTAGATAGTGCTTTCCCGAGACAGTGGGGACATAGGAATGATTTTATGTATTACATGACAGAGTTCGGGTCTTTGAAGAAGATGGAAGGAGATTTTGTCTCTGACTTCTCCAAAAGATTCAATAAGATGTATAATAAAATTCCTGCCGAAATAAAGCCTTCAGAAGCCTTGGCCAAGATTTCTTACACCAGTGCGTTTGGCCCCGACTTCTGCCTATTATTGAGAGAAAGAAGAGCCACCTCCTTAGCTCAAATGCAAGATGCGGCCATAGAAGTGGAATCCAATGTATTAGCAGCTGACAGACTGAGGAACAAGGCCGACGCGGACAGAAGAAAGGGAAGATCCGAAGCCTCAACTTTTGCCCCATCGATGCCCCACCCTCAGGTGGATGAGCTGACCAAAATGGTGAAGTATCTATCTGCAGAGATGGAGAGGATGAAGGTGGAGGGGAGGAAAGAATATAAAGGTCCTCAGATTGCCGAAAATAAAGGAGGTTTCAGGAGGCCAAATAATTTTACTACCCCAAATATGCAAAGAGAGAAGGGAAGAGACAGAGAAGACCAGAAAATTCATGTCCCTTTTCAAAACAATTTTGTGGCCGAGGGGGAAGAAAGAGAAACGGATGAGCTTGATCCTGAAATCCACTTCTTAGAAGACACTTCTATGTTTCCTCATCTCACTCAATCAGCCTATGAAGATTCTCTCATGTATTTTCAGCTAAACGAGCTGAGCAAGGAGGACAAGGCTACTAGTGGTCGAGGCAGGTACAACCTGAGGTCCGACAAGAAGACAGCAGCACCTGATATTCCTGAGCAGTCCACTAGAATAGAGAAACCTGCTAACGAAGTAGCAGATGGTCGCAGAGGTAAGAAGGCTCAACCCCTCTCTTCCATTGTCCACAATCATGACCCTGAAATAAGAGAGATTCCAAAGCTTACATCTTCTTTCAATTTTGAGCATGAGATTCAAAAGATCAGAATCCCTGTGCCCCTCACTGAGATTATTAAACATGGAGAATTTAAAAAATGCTTCTCTAAGATTTTACAGTCTGAATCCTCATGCCTTCCCACAGACTCCATAAACCTCCAAGACAAAAATCCAGCAGTTGTCCTAGGACCCATGGTAGAAGATAGAGATGATTCACCCCCTCCCTTCTACACATCCCTAAACATACATGATAAAGTGCTGCACAACTGCTTGATGGATTCAGAGGCTTCTCACAACCTCATGCCCAAAACTGTCATGGAAGAGTTAGGACTAGAAGTCACCCGAGCTTATCATGACCTCTATTCTTTTGACTCCAGGAGAGTTCAGTGTCTTGGAGTTATTAAAGACCTGGTTGTAACCTTATTTCAACTGCCCATGAAAAGTGTGGTCATGGATATCGTAGTAGCTAATGTCCCCCCCACGTTCGGTATGCTATTATCAAGGTCTTGGATAAAAAGACAGGGGGGAACCTTACAGATGGACCTTACATATGCTACTATCCTAGTGTTCAGAGGAGAGCATAGAAGACTATATTGAGAAGCCCAACTGGCCTACATAATCAGTGATGAAGCTAACCCCACCAATCATCCCATATTTGCGTTGGAAACTGATTTAGGCTCCAGTTTACTACAGCTCACCCATGCCCCCGAGCCTCCTCTCAAACTCAGAAAGAAGCCCACCATTTCCCCTAAACCTCCTTCCTCCATCACCCCCATATGGAAGATGTTCTTTGATGGAGCCTCCTCTAGAGAAGGTGCTGGAGCTGGAGTGGTTTTTGTGTCACCTGCTCAGGAGACCACATCTCTGTCATACAAATTCGAATTCGAAGCTACCAACAATGTGGCAGAGTATGAAGCTCTTATTCTAGGATTAAGAGCCGCAAGGGAAATGGGAATTCAAGAGGTAGCAGTGTTCGGAGATGTCGAGTTGGTAGTCCAGTAGATCAGAAGTGCTTATCAGGCCAAGCATACTCAACTCAAGAGTTACAGGAATGAGGTATGGGATCTAATTGATAGTTTATTCTCAGTATTTAACATTTCTTTCATCCCGAGAGAAGAAAACACACTGGCAAATTCCTTGGCTACATCTACAAGCCTTTTCAAAGTACCCTTTCCGCCCAAACTGAGGTATGATGTAGAAGTAAAATACAGGCCCTCCATACCTAACAATGTTGAGCATTGGAAGGTGTTTGAGGACGATCTTGAGATCAATAAATTCTTGGAGACTATCGAGGAGTTTTCAGAGCTGCATATCGATCAATATTCTATCTCTAAAGAAAGGTTGGATGGGGGTGAGTTGCTGAGTAAAATAGCAAAACATGACATTATTCAGTTGCCTAGAAATCACATTCCGAGAGGACTGGTCCCATTAGAGAGATTGTTTGATGGGAATTATGTGGCAGTAAAGGGGAGAGTCTCAGGTGATGACGTTGACACAGTTGAGTGCAACATCGACACACAAGGGGAGCTTAAGTTTGTCAAGTTGTCAAGGAGTTTGACCAAGGAGCAAAGGGCAGAATATACCGAGCTACTGAGAGAGTTTGTTGATGTGTTTGCATGGACCTACGAATACCTCAAGACATTTGACACATCAGTCATTGAGCACAAGATCCTGCTGAAAGAAGAGGCTAAGACATTCAAGCAGAAGCTGAGGCAGATAAATCCCATGTTGCTACCTGTCATGGAGAAAGAAGTGAAGAAGCTGCTAAATGCCCAAATCATTGTCCCCTTGAGATATTCCAATTGGGTGGCCAATTTGGTCCCGGTAAGAAAGAAAAGTGGGGAAATCAGACTCTGTGTTGATTTCAGGAACCTGAACAGGAGCTCAAGGAAAGACAATTATCCCCTACCCAACATGGAACACATATTGCAGAAGGTCACTGGTGCATCTAGAATATCCATGATTGATGGCTTTTCTGGCTACAATCAGATATCAGTCATGCCTAAGGACAGGGAAAAAACGACCTTCACCACTCCTTGGGGCACATTCATGTATGCCAAAATGCCTTTCGGACTGATGAATGCAGGAGCAACATTTCAGCGGGCCATGGACATAGCCTTCATCGGGGAGAAGGACCAGTTTGTGGTAATATATCTGGATGATATCAGAGTCTTCTCCAGGACAGACAAGGAGCACCGCTGTCATCTCAAAAGGGTTTTCTTGAAGTGTCGGAAGTTTGGCCTATCCCTGAACCCCAAGAAATCTTTGTTTGCTATGAAGGAAGGGAATCTATTGGGCCATATAGTGTCTGCAGAAGGAGTAAGGATTGACCCTAGCAGGGTGGAAGCACTTCATACCTTGTCACTTCCCAGATCTAAGAAGTAAGTTCAGGCCTTTTTGGGGAAGATAAATTTTCTGAGGAGATTTGTCTCAAATTTTGTTGAGTTGGTGAAACACATCACGGCCATGCTCAGGAAAGGAAATGAAATAAAATGGAATTCTAAACCCAGGGAATCATTTGCCCAAATAAAGAGAGCGCTGACTGAGGCACCTATGCTAGTCAGCCCTGATTATTCTAAAGACTTTTTGATTTTTTCTTTTGCTTCATGTGATACAGTAGCAACAGTCTTGTTGCAGAAAAACGAGAAAGGGCAAGAGCAACCTATTGCCTTCTACAGCAAGGCGTTGCGAGATGCATAAATCCAGTACGAGATCATGGAGAAGCAGGCATATGCCCTAGTGAAATCTCTCAAAGCTTTCAGAGTCCATGTCTTTCACTCGAAAGTCACTCCATACGTTCCTTCAGCCTTTGTGAAGGACATTCTTATACAACCTGACATAGACGGAAGAAGGGGTAAGTGGATCGCCAAGATCCTAGAGTTTGATCTGGAAATCAAGCCCACCAAGTTGATAAAGGGGCAAGGTTTGGCTAAGTTTTTGGCTGACTCCAATTGCAAAGCCTTAGGGATTAGTTTCATCAATGAGCAAGCTAAGTCATTCAACCAGAATTTTCAGGATGCCTTGTCTCTATCAACATGTTCCTGGTACAAGGATATCTTGTATTTTTTGCAAGAATTGAGGCCTCCTGATGGAATGGAAAAGAGCAAGGTGAGAGATTTAAAGCTCAAGGTGGTCAGATATTGCCTCATTGACCAAGCCTTGTACTAGAAAGACCCTTCAGGGCTATTTCTAAGGTGCCTGGACCCACAAGAAGCCCATCAGGTTATTTTTTATTTTCACAGTGGCCTTTGTGGGGGTCATTATTTCTAGAAGACCACAGCCCATAAAATCCTTCGAGTTGGGTATTACTGGCCCACTTTATTCCCTGATGTATGTAGAGAAATCAGAGCTTGCATCAAATGCCAGAAGTTCTCAGGTAAGCAGCAGCTCAAATCTCTGCCATTAAAGCCTGTAGTGGTTGCAGCACCCTTTCAGCAGTGGGGATTGGACTTCATTGGAGAGATTCATCCTCCCTAAAGTGGTCAACACAGATGGATCCTGACTGCAACAGATTATTTCACCAAGTGGATAGAAGTTGTCCCCACCAGAAGCGCATCACACAAAGTAATTATCAGCTTCCTGGAGGATATCATAACCTGATTTGGTTGTCCCAGCAGGATCGTCACCGACAATGCTGCTTCTTTCAAATCTGAACCTCTAATTAAGTTTTGTGAGCAGTTCCATATATCGCTAATTCACTCCACCCCCTACTATCCCCAGGGAAATGGTTTAGCAGAATCTTCTAACAAAATCTTGATAAAGATCATCAAATTATTGTGAGAGGATAACAAAAGAGCCTGGGATTCAAAGTTGAAATTTTCTCTGTGGGTCGATCGTGTCACAACGAAGAAGTCTCTGGGCACTTCGCCATTTCAACTAGTCTATGGAGCAGAGGCGGTTTTCCCTACTCAGCTCACCTTACCTGTGGCAAATCTCTTTCAAGACTACGAGGGAGAACCAGATCATATGATCAGAAGAATCCATCAGATAGTGGAAGCGCAGCAAATCAGAGAACAAGTGAGGGACGCAGCTTACAGTCATCAACAAAAGATCAAACAGGCTTTTGACAGAAAGGTCAGGAAGAAGGAGTTCAAGATCGGGGACTTGGTATTTAAGTGGGATGCACTCAGACAGGATAAAGGCAAGCACAACAAGTTCGACGCCCTCTGGATCAGCCCCTTTAAAATATCTAAGATTTTCTCTAACAACACATACGGGTTACAGGATCTGGAGGGAGAAGAGGTTTTCAACAGCCCAGTGAATGGGCATTTTCTGAAAAAATGTTTTATTTGAGCCTTAGATGGCTCCTCTATTTGTAAATATTGTCTTTTAAGTTCTTTGTTTAGTTTCTTTTTGCATTTTTTCGGTCTAATAAGTGACTCCATAGCCCAACAGAAAGGTGACTGGAACTGCAGAAGGAGTTCTTAGAGCATCGCAGGGATGACTCTATCCCCCATGGAGCCTTATGTTAGCGATAATTCTTGTCACGGGCTCTAGATCATTCGGGTCTGCAAGTTGCATGAAATGATCAAGCGCAGCACAGGAGAATCCCTGTTTTTCCAAGTAGCAGGTCAAGCAAGCGGGAAAAATGTCGTCGGCAGCATCCAAGGTCTATTTCACGAAGAAGATCAATGGTCAGTGGGTAATTGCAATCAGTCGAGTCACACCAAGTATAGCGCGGAATTTTTAAAGAAGTGGACAGACAGAAGTCTCTGTAGAGAACTCGCGAAGTAGCGAGGGTCGTTGATCGCGATCAGTTGATGCGTGGGTTCTTTTCTTGAACTCAGGTTTCGTGAGTTTGGGGGGCACCGACAATAAAAGGAGCTACACCATATTGCCGAGATGATCAAATCGTTCATCAAAGAGGGACACATGGTGTGCGATTAGGCTCCTCGCCTCCTCGCCCCTCGCAACTTTGAAGATTAAAGACTATCTCCTCCCAGCCGTGAGACGCGAGGTGCCGAGAAATTCCACGACTGGGGCCCGCGGTCTCACGAAGTATTTTCAGCCGTCCATCCAGGGAGGACACCTGGCAGAAAATAGAGCCATCTCGGGGTTTTGCCCATCGTGACTCTAAGGCACAAAAGGAAGCTCTGTTATATCCCGATGCGTGAGGTGCCGGGAAAGTCTCGGACCCGGGCCCACCGCAACGTCAGGAGAATTCCAGACCGTTAGATCTCAGAAGGACACGTGGTGCCAGATTAATCCTCCTCGACATATCTCTCATCGTGACTTCAATAAGCAAAAATTAGCCCTTTCGTATTCACGAATGCCGAAAAGCACCATGGGAATAGGCACGTGGCCACAGTCCGTGGTCACTTGGAGAAAGAGGGAAGTTGAGTAAAGAAGGCCGAAGTGCTGATTTCAGTTACAGAGAGGATCGTCGCAGTCTCCAAGCGCCATCAGATCCGATCTCCATATTGTTTCTCACCTGAAGTAAATGATGACAAGAATGGGTGGTTGAGACTTCCCCTCATTCATTAAGTGAGGGAATGGAGGTTCTGGCAAGTCGTCTGCCCGAGGAGGTCCTGTGTGTCAATTTTCCCAGAGAAGCCATGCCAGATTCCTTGACTCAACAGAAAAGTCTGTGCATGCTAGCCCAACACTTAATGGCTCAGCTACTCCCCTTACAAGATCCATGCTTAGTTAAGATGGCGTTTAAAAGAAGACATCAGTACGAGTTTGACTGAAGGGACACCCGACTTTGAGTGACTGTACACGCCTCCGTGAGGTGAAGTCTCTTGAGTATATAGACTCAGTTTTTGTATTTTGTAAGCATCGATGGTTGAGCAGAGCTCCCAGTTGTAAAGTTTTAATGAAGCATTGATACTCTGGTTATGTATGGACTTTTGAGACTTCTTGTCTTATGAATGCTAGCTTCTTTTACATCTTTGTTATATTGTGTTAGAATAGCTCGGAATTGGAGGATCCAGTCGAGTTGTAGTTGTTATAGGATGATGTAGGTTGGATCACTGTAACAGTTATGTTGTTTCTAATCAGTTCTTGTGATTTCCCCAGCGTTGAGTGACTTGGAATTGGAGGGTCCAATCAAGTCCCCTTTCAGTTTATTGAGACCTTGTACCAAGAGGATCTTGCGTTCAGAGTCTTTCCTCTGCAAACCACTGGAAGCCTGTTTCCTAAAGTTGTTTGCTCACCTTTCTTACTAAGTCTTCCACCTGCTCATATTTTAATCAACCCACTGGCTGAAGTTAGATCAAGACCTCCTTTGTCCAATACATGCTAGACTCAGTCCCTGAGTTAGAGTAATATCTCCTCGAGTCTTTATCTCCATTCAGTCATCCCTTTATAAACAAATCGTGACATTAAACTGATGGGTGTCGGGCTCTGTTCCTACAAGAAATCCAGGAGTGACTTCCGACGCTAACACAACCTATGGTAGTACCCTATATACCCACGCGTCGAGTGCAACTATTTAGCACTTGTAGGTGGCGACATGTTCAGGATAACTGCAACTTTAGTTGGGTCCACCGGGACTCCTTCCCGACAAACAATGTGTCCTATCAAGTTGTCATGGGTACGCAGAAAATACACTTCCTCAAGTTCATATATATTTGTAATTCTAGACATCTATCAAACATCAACCGTAGTATCCCTACATGCTCCTACAACAAACTTTATATAGTCCAATCATCAATGTAGACTTCTAGAAACTTGTCTATGAAGTCAAGAAATGCTTCTATAAAGATCCTGGAGAAGATTATTGGGGAATTATTTAAGCCAAAAGGAATCAAATTGTACGTGAATGACCCACACTCAGTTATGAATGTTTTCTTCTTCTTGTCTTCTTCTGAAATTATGATTTTGTGATACCCCGAAAATCCATCTGTAAACGAATAAGTTTATTTCCGTACAACTTGATCTAACACCTCATCATTGAAGGGTGTTAGAAATGGATCACTCACACATACATAATTTAGACTCCTATAGTCAACATAGACCCAAATGTATTTTGTATCCTTCTTGCTCTGTATTACTATGGGGCTAACCCACTCTACTTCTTCGACAAGAAAGATCAATCTTGCCGCAAGAATTTTTTCCACTTTCTTCTTGACCGTCTCTTTTACCTTGGTATTGAGATGATATGGTATGTGCTTCACGGGTTTTGATTCAAGTTTTAGCTCGATATTCATCTACCCCATGGATTCTTTTATGCGTTTCAATTCTGAGAATGTTTTTGGGAATAAGTTCTCATATTCTTGCAACAAGCTCTGGACTTCATTCATGTTTTTCTCATCCCAATAATCTCCTATGGAATCTATCTTAGGATGATCTCCATGACCTATATTTACCTCCTGCAACTTCAGGGGATGGTTATAGGAGCTACATGTATGACTAGGTATAATGTCTTGGAATTTTCTATTACCTTCAGTTTCTTTGATATTTAGGTTTCTCAGCTCTTCTAATTCATTGGATTCTTCGAGGCCTTTATCAATTTTACAACAAGCTAAAGGTATTTTGATAGGGTTGTGGCCTATATTGGACTAAATAAAATGGTCATGATTATAAAATACTATTGGATTTGATTTTTGTTTACAAATGCCAATAAATAGAATCTACTGGATTTTTTGAAGGACTAATTGAAGCTCAAGGGATTTACCAGGGAAGGAGAAATCTCTGCAAAACTGGTATTTTAAGGTATGCCATCAATTGTTTTGTCTTTTGGTCTCTTCATGTGTGTACCAGGATTTTTGGATCGCACCTAGAAAGTGGGAAAATAGTTGAACCCATAGTTGAGAGAGTAATTTCGCAACTCGACATTACTTTAAGCAGTGATCAACATGCACTCTAGTTTAGACTTCCCATCAAACAATGGCATACCTTGCAAACCCATTCTCACATATTCTTTCAACTGATCGCTACTGAGGAATATGCATTGAATAGCTCTCTTTGCATCCTCCCAATCCATAATCAAGGCTCTCTGAGTGGCCCACCATCTAGTTGGGGTATCCTTTCAAGGCTCTATCAAAAACTGAGATTCTTTGATATGGCTTAATCTTTCCTTCTATGTCGATGACATATTTCTCCAAGTATTAAGTACCATCATATGTTGGGTGATTCCTTATCTTGATTTCAATCCATCTTGTTGCCCTGATAGTTGTGTAGCCACTTGAGAATATTTCGTATGAACCTTGCTTCCAACTGTCAAAAGCCAGTTTTGAGTCATCGTTGACTGACTGTATGCTCCTTAAACTTACAGATCCATCTACAGTGGGGTTAATATAATCTGGCCTCATCCATGTTTTTATGTTGTATAACTAGTCAAGAACTTCAGACTCCATGTTATTATCCACTAGCTCAGTATATCTAGGCCCCAAGTATGGATCTAAGGGATGAACTACCTTTATTCCATCCACCTCAAACATCATGGTGTCCCTCTTTAAGTCAATGACAACATAATTTTCATATGCCCAGTCAATTCCTAATAACGAAGCTAGGTAGCGGTATTTTTCTCTCGTTATTTAAATCACTTCAAAATCAGATTTAATTTTAACTCCCACAATATCTACTTCCACATTTTCCAACCACCCTAGTGGGAAAATGCAGTATTGGTTTTTAATTCTCAGCTGGATGGGGGAATACACTAACTGAGGTTTCACTAGAGCCTCCCAAGTATTTTTGGGTAATATATTGACATTTGATCTCAAGTTGAGCATGACGTCTTTAATCTCAAAGTCATCTAACTAGGCTTCCAACCTAAATTATTTTCCATTTCGCACCTTCCTTCTTTGCATTCTCTGTGTATTCTTCTCGGGGAGGTTGGTGGTTAAAATGGTTTCCGGAGTTCCCTCATCTCCCAGGAATATGTATAGGGTGTTCCTCAACTTCTCACTAAGTTCGTCATCTCCCAGGATCTCATAGAATAATTGAAACTAGAGTTTAATTACATTCTGGGACTACTCAGGGTGTCTTCTCAAGTTTACAGGATTCCTGGGCGTAGGTGGTGAGGTAGGGGATTGAGAAATATTGGGTTGAAGGATGACTTTTGGAGGATTTTCCACTACTTATGGAGTAGATAAACCTTTAAATATTTCTATTTCATATTTGAAAAACATTTTTTGTTTCAAAGGGTCATACTTGTCATGCTTGGGAGTTGCTTTCTGAATCTTGGGTTGATTGTCTACATCTGCCCCAATTTTTTCTCCTCCACGAGTGATGATGTTGATTTTGGGTATCTTCCCTTTGACATCCCTCTTAATTTTTGAGCCTATGAAGTTAGATCCTCTTTGACGAACCTATTCCTCCCACTTCGCAATCTGGTTTGGGAAATCTTTGGTTGTGTGAACATTAGTTTTGTAGTGTGAACACCATGGTCGTCTCGTGTGAGGATAGTCTCTATCCATGTGTCCTTGTTCATCGCAATTGTAAAATCATCCTAGTCCTCTTCCTCGATTCTTCCCTCCTCTAAATCTACCTTCACCCCCACCCTTCTGACCTCTTTGGGGTCCTTGGCGTGTTTTGTTTACCCTAAATTTAGTTTGATCTAGTCTATTGGCAAGCGCATATAATGCTCTACATTGGTTTGTAGCATGCATTGTAGATGCACAGAATTCACAATGTATTTTATTATGTGCAGATGTGTACTTATGTAGGATGGTGTACTGCCTTGGTGAATTCTCATGAGTCTGATAGATTTCATAGTATGCGGTTGTCTAGGTTGTTTGGGTTCTTGGAAAAGCATGATATTGAATCGGTTCCTGGAATGGTGGAGATACAGATACTTGCACAGCTCCTTCCATTAGTCCTATAGGATGGGGGGCCATCAGGTTGTGTGGAGGTCCGATTCCCCTCATCCGGGGACACTCATTTTATATATGCCCCTCTGTATAGCACCTTTTGCACCAAACTCGAGGTCATCCTAGTCTGGGTAGAGTTAATTCCTAGATCTTCTCCATGAGTGTTGATATTTGTCCCTAGAGTTGTGACAAGTTTGGTCTACTAGAGGTATGGTTTCCCTTAGAATCCTTGGGTATCCTGCCATGGCTTAAATATTCATTTATTGTTCCAAATCATCTATCAATGTGGATATCCTCTGTTGCATCAGGGGTATTCGTGTCAAGGGAGAATCCCTTGGATGTATCATTCCCTTTGATGGGATTCATGACCTGGATGGGATTCATGACCTGGATGTGCTAATCTCCTAATAGCATCCTTAAAATTCCTACTATACTCCCATATGGACTCACCCTCTCTCTGATATATCTCCCACATCTTAGAGAGAGCTTGTTTCTTTTACTAAGGTTGCTTGAATTCGGTGATAAATTTCTAACACACTTGGTCAAGGGTAAACACATGTCCTTGAGACCCAGGCTCAATAGCCTCCATGTACCACTTGAGGGTGAAACCCCTCAAAGTAGTTTGGAATTACACTAACGTGTTCACATTCAGAGTCCCTATGGATATCCAGATGGCCTAGCATAGAAACCAATGATTTTCTATGTCCTTGTCTCCTTTACCCTAGAATTTTGGGTATTGGGTGATCGACCCTGTCATGTGTCTAGCCATTCTAGGTATTGTTGTTCCTACCAAAATGAATCCTAGTGGCCCTGGTTTCAATCTTCTAGGAGAGCCTAATATCCTCCCATTGTTCACACTTATGGATTTTGACATATTGATTGAATTTGATGGAATAGAAATTGCCTGAGTATGTGGTACAAATCTTACCAAGGGTATATAGGGTGCCTAGGGGATGGGTGACTCGAGGATGGTTCCACTGACTTCTGGGTGGGTTTCTTTGATATGGGGGGTCTCATTTTCTTGCTCTATAGTAGCCTGTTCATCCTCATTCCTGACTCCTCCTGATATCGGGGCCAAATATTCTTTTTCTTTCACAAGATCAATACCTTCTTCATATTCCCTTGCTTCTACGCACTCCTATTCTCATCCACCCACCCATGGACTTCTTTCTCAACACACTTCTCTTTCCTGCAATATTATATTGGAAAATATTTCTTATCATCACAACTTCTGCAACTCTTTTGTCTTTCTTTCATCCATTTATCATAGTCTTATTTATTCCAAAACACCTCGGACTACTTCGTTGCTTTATTTAACTTTCTCCGCCACCATTTCTTAATTATGGAAGATCTCCTTGGGGCTCACTCACTTCTTACGCTCTTCGCTTATCGATCCCCCATATGTCAAATAACATGTCCCCTTCTTAGGTCATGAACCTGCCCCAATATCACCCCACCCTGAGCACATGTGTTTAGGTTGCCATCTCACTCGAGGTAACAATTAGCATCCCCTCTTCCATCAAGAAGACTTTGATCCACGGGGGTATTTTCGTCAGCAGTATTCTACACACACCTTTCTTGAATATCACTTATGTTCATGAAAAATATTGATGATTCTCCATTGAAAACTCAATGATATAACCCTCCAGAGTCCTATCAACCCAGAAAGCCACTGCTTAAGTAATCTGGTGATCCAGGCGATGGGGATATGCTAGCTTCTTTGTATCCCAAGTACATATTTTATTAACACGTTCTTTGAACTCTTGAGCTTCATGTATCCAATCTACCCAATGGAACATCTCTTTTGGTAATTTTACCTAGAAGATCTCATACTAGTTGGTCGATGTTTCTAAGTAGAATACAAAATCTCTTGCAGTGTTCAAGTTGAAATTTTGTAAATCAACTTCCTTCCCTATGAATGCATCACACTTGTGTTCCCACCATTGTTGAACATCAAATCTATGGATCTAAGGAAGCATCCTCCTTACAATTCCCCTTTAAAACAAAGGTCCCGACAACGGAACCATTTTGTTGGCACAAAGTTGTCAAACCAAGGTCCTCTTCAGGTTACCAACAAAAAGGGCATTGATGTAGTCTGGTGTGATCAAATTTTCATCTTCCCAGAAGGGAAGAAGTCTCACTTGAAGCGTGATCGAGACATGAGATTTAGGGAAGGGTAAGAAGAATGCTTAGTCATATCTACAAGTTACCAAGATTAATGCCATTCCTGCAAAAGTGAGATTAACTTTATTATAGTCTTTAACACCTCATAACCAAGGACATAAGAACATATTTGCACAGAACATCATAAATAAATACACAAAAATCATGCATAATAGACAAAACATAATATCATTCCATGGAAACATGAATCATCATATACATGGGTCTTCATTTAAATTTTATCCCCATCATTATTCTATTATATCATAGTCCTTACTCAAAATACATGCACAACTTATCTCAGACATATACAAAATCATGCCAAAAATAATCAACAAGTACATCTCAAGATAGTACAAGACCAGATCATATTCTCTCCAGTTTCTTTCTCTTACTACCTCTACTGTAATACAAGAATAATTTCCATTACATTCCCAATCTAGTGCAAAACTAGTTCTCGCAACTGCTCTCAATTACAATATTCTTATTTCATTATATTACAATCATTTCTTGATGATTGAGAACCCAAAATATCTCTCCTCTTCTTTATTTTGTTTCAACTTCTCCTCCCAAAACTGATTGTACACTGGCCTCTAACCTTTTTCTTTTCCAGCGCCTTTATGTTGCATGCTCTTTAGCTCAACCTTCTTTTCCTTCCTTTGTTTGGTTTTCTGGATCCATGATAGATTGTGTAACTTCTATTTATCAAAACAAAGGGTCCAAAAACTATTCATGGGTAAATCACTTTTTGGCACCATTGTCGGGGAGGTGCTGACATCTACATGTTTTTTTTTTTTCATTTTTTTTTTGTGTGACTTGGAGAATTAAAACTAATACCTTAGTCACAAGGAAAAATTCACTATATAATTGTCTTATTGTAACATCCCAATTCCTTTGAATTCATGTGATTATTGATAAGATCCTTGTCACACTCTCTTTTTTCATTATATAAAAATAAAAAAACAAAAACAAATTTTCACTTTCTTTTGATTTCATGAATGAATAGACCTAGAGATAGGAAAGGAAATTTTTAACCAAAAACTCCCACCACAAAAATATGTCCAAGCAATCTAGAGATTGGTCCTGAAACACTGGAAAGTTTCTTGGAAAGGGAAGCTAGAGAATTTGAAAATATTTCAGAAGCGAGTCAATCCTCACCTCATTTCATGGTCAGTGAAGAAGAAATATTTGAATTCCCTATTCAGGAATCTGATGGAGAAGCCAAGATGAAAAATATTAATCCTTCTACCTTACCTCATTTTCATGGGCTTGTCTCTAAATATCCTGACAGATTCTTGTTTGAATTTGCAGTTATATGTAGGACATATGATTATACCATTGTTGAACAGAATATCAAATTTTTTCCTTCTACCTTGGAGCATTCATCTCTAATATGGTTTATGAGCTTTGAGGGAAATAGTATCACAACTTGGGATCAAATGAAAAACACATTTAGTGAAATAAAAAAAGACTATTATAGAGAAAGAGATACAAGGGATGATGTTTTTAGAATGACACAAGGCCCTGGTGAATCTCTAGAAGACTTTGAAGAGAGATTTCAACTAAGCTACAAAAGAGAGCTCAAAATTGCACTCTGGACAAAGACTCACTCAAGCTTGTCTTACTTACAGGAGTAAGAGAAGATCTGATAGAAACATTGAATCTCCTATCCAATGGAGATATCTAATAGTTGGACTATGATAATATCAAAATAATATTCAAGAACCACTCAAGGTCCTCCGGAAAGAAAGGTAGAAGCAATAGAGGTTTAGCATCTCAATATTCTAGCCCTACAACTCATATAAAGAATGAATTAGGAGGATTAATAGAAGCCATGAAAACTGATATTTTACATTCTTTAGCCATGCAAATGGATACCTTGTAGATAAAAAGAAATAGAAGGAAGAAGATAATGCATTGGTTTCATATTGTCCCAAATGCACTAAAAAACATCCTAGAAATGAGTTCCTTTTAGACCATATAGATGTTTGTGGTATTTGTGAAGAACATTATCCAACTAAAAAATTTCCTTATTTGCTAGGATTGAAAGATACATTTCGAGGAGGAGAGGAGAATGTGGAATCACTATAATTCATTAATCAAAGGAGGCCTAGAGCACTAGGACCATTCCAAATAGGGTTGAACTTCAATCCTGCTAAAAATTTTAGTTCATATAATTCTCAAATTTTTCCTCAACCATGGTACAACCCATCACCTTGGACAAATCCAAATCCTTGAAAGTACCAAGGGCCTCTGATTCCTCCTCCATACCAATATTTTCCTATCATGCCACAAAATCAATGGAATCAACCTCTAGAAGGATGGAAGCCACAAAACATTCAACCTACATTATTTTCTCCTCCTCCTCAACCTAAAAACACTGCTCAAAACAATTTTCCTCCTAAACAATCTCAACTACCTTCTCAACCTACTCCAAATCTAAACAACAAGAAAGTTCAACCTGTATACAACAATGATACAACTTATCAAACTTACTATGTGGAATTACAAGAGATAAATCTCAAATCATGAAAACATTTGCAACAACAACCTAATCTCATAGGGAATGAAGAATCTAAGAAAGAATATATTACCTCACTTCAACCACAAAACCCTCCTTTCCCTGAAAGATTACAAGAAAATAAAACGTATACATATGACGAAAAAGAACTTTTAGGAGAGCTTGAGAATTTGTTCATAAAGATGCCTCTCTTACAAGCTCTTAAGGATGTGCCCATTTTCAAAAACTATATCAAGGAAGAATGCATTAGAAGACCAGGGAGAAAAAGAAAAGATGCTCCTACCATAAATGTCATAGGACAATTAGTTGACCTTATTCTTGGGAAGTTGATAGTACCTAAATACTTCGATCCAGGGAGTCCCTTAGTAAATGTGCATATTAATAGCACCCTGGTCCATAATAATCTTTTTGATATAGGAGTTGCAATCAATGTTATGACTAACAATACTATACCAGGACTCAATCTTCAAATATTTTTGAGAGATACCTCAACTATCTTGCAGCTAGCAGACAGATATACAGTCAAACCTAAAGGCATGTTGGAAGATATCATAATATTCATCAATTCTTGGGAGTACTCTATTGACTTCCTAGTCCTTAAACCCAAGTCTCAATCCAATGAATATCCTCTCATTTTGGGAAGGCCTTGGTTGGCCACAACATATGCATACATTGGATGTAGAGCAGACAATATGACTATCTTTGATGGCTTATCCCAAAAGAATATTGTTCTTTACCATCCTACACAACCTTTGATAACAAAAAATATGTATATGTTAGTGGAAGAGGAAGAATACTTGACACAAACAACTTCCTATTCCATCTATACAATAAACACATCCTTGATTGATAGTACAATTGATGAGGACACTTTCCTTGAAAATTTTATGCAAAATAAATATCCAAATGATGTGAAAATAGAAGGGATAAATGATGATAACGGATCTGAAATTTATGTTGAAAATAACAAAGAATTATGCACAGAATTTTTCATTACTGAAATAGAAGGTCCAACTGTCAAAACCATAGAGATTAGCCCTGCAAAAACACTCAAAATCAACAATTAACTTACTAGTAAGCAAGAACAAAGGCTATTAGATGTGCTAAAAATAAATATTGAAGATTTTTCATGGTATTATAAGACATGAAAGAAATCCATCATTTTATTTGTACTCACCATATTTACATCAAGGAAAACTACAAACCTGTTAGGAAGCCCCAAAGAAGGATGAACCCTACAATGAAAGACATAGTTAAACAAGAACTTCAAAAGTTGTTCAATGTCGAATTCATATATCCTATTTCAGATAGTGAATGGGTCTCTCCTTTATTTATTGTCCCGAATAAGAATGGGAAGTGGAGGATATGTGTGGATTATCGGGAGTTGAACAAGGCTACCAAAAAGGACCATTTCCCCTTACCTTTTATTGACCAATTTTAGATGTCATAGTTGGGAATCAATACTTTTCCTTTCTGGATGGTTTTAGTGGATACAACCAGATTCATATCAATCCTGAGGATCAATACAAGACCAAATTTACTTTCCCCTGGGGTACATTTTCATATAGAGTCTTACCTTTTGGTCTATGCAATTCCTCAGTCATTTTTCAAAGAGAAATTCTAAACATCTTTTCAGAACTCATTCATGATAAAGTTGACATCCATATGGATGATTGTACCCCTTATGGAAATAAATTGATGAAGCCTTGGAAAATCTAGATAAGGTTCTCCAAAGATGTAGAGAAATGAATCTATCCCATAGCAAAAAATTGTAATATGATTATGAATGAAGGGATTGTTTTAGGACAACATCTATTCTCCAGAGGGATTGAAGTAGACAAAGATAAGATCAAAATAATCACTTTACTTCCTACCCCTTTGAAACCAAAATATGTAAGAAGATTTCTTGGACATGCAGGATACTATAGAAGTTTCATCAAGGATTTCAATAAGATATCCTCTCCTCTCTTTAACTTGTTGTCCAAATATGTACATTATTGTTGGAACCTGAACTGCCAACAATATTTTGAGACAATAAAAGAAAAACTCTTAATTACTCCTGTATTACAAGGTCCCAATTAGTCTCTCCTATTTGACATTCACAATGATGCATCAAACAAGGATATAGGAGCATTATTAGGACAAAATGAAGACAATCAATTCCATGAAATCTATTTCATAAGTAAAAATATAGTTGGCGTAGAGATCAACTACATTGTTACAGAGAAATAAATTTTAGCATTTTTCCATGCTCTCAATAAATTCAGACATTATTTTACAGGGTATAAAGTTTTTGTACATACAAATCATGTTTCCATTAGATAATTGATGAATAAACCTGATATTAATGGTAGGATTATTAGATGGTTTATGTTATCACAATATTTTTATCTAACAATTCTTGATGAGCATGTCAAGCAAAATGTAGTTGTAGATTTTTTATCCAGGTTGAATATCCCTAATGAAGAAGGCATGATCGATGACCGGTTTCCAGATGAGAACCTATTTTCCATATAAACACAAATGCCCTAATTTGTTGATATAGAAAATTATATAACAACAGGAAAGTTCCCTCAACATTTATCCTATAGGGAGAGATGCAAGATTGTCCAGAAAAAATCATCCTACACTTGGGTTGCAGGCTATTTGTTAAAACTTCTCCCAGACAATATTTTAAGGAGATGCATAAGAGAAGATGAGGTGCATGATACCATGCATGCTTGTCATGGAAAACCATGTGGAGTTCATTATGCAGCCAAACATATAGCTTATAATATCTTACAAGTTGGATATTATTGGTCAACCCTACATAGAGATGCTCAACAATACACTTCGCATTGTGATGAATGTAAAAGAATGGGGAAACCAACAAGGAGGAATGAAATGTCTTTACAACCCAAAGTATCATTGGAACCATTTGGCAACTGGGGCATGGACTTCATAGTCCCAATTGATCCTCCATCAGGGAAAAAGAAACACATATTGGTGTGCATAGACTATATAACAAAATGGGATGAACTAAGGGACATGAAGGATGCCATGGAATCAGATGTAGTTGCATTCCTCCAAGAATGCATATTCTCAATATTTGGTTATCCACGGGAGATAGTCATGGATCAAGACCCTCAATTTATATCAAGACTCATTGAAGAGATCATGAAGGAACATAACATCCACCACATAAAGTCAACACCCTACCATCCTCAAGAAAATGGGAATGTCGAGCTCACAAATTGAGAACCAGAAAACATCCTCACCAAAAAAGTGAGCATGAACAAGAAAGATTGGTCAAAAAGGCTCACAGAAGTAGCATGGGCATACAACATTACATGGAAAACTACTGCATGGATTACTCCCTTTGAATTAGTCTATATTAAGAAAAACATGCTCCCTATTGAATTCAAATATCATACATTGAGAACAGTAGGTGAATTAGACATGAATTTATAGTCAACACACAAAAAAAATATTGATCCAACTAGATGCCTTAGATGAGTACATGATGCAATCCCTCTTCAACACTAAAGTGGTGTAGCAACAAATAAAATATTGGCATGATAAGAATATTAAGTACATGAAGTTCAAATAAGGGGATTGGGATATATTATATGACTCAAGGTTTAAGTACTTAAAAAGGAAGTTGATAACAAGGTGGCTAAGACCCTACATTATTGAAAACTGTTATGATAATGGTTCAGTGAAAATCAGAACCATTGATGAAGAAGGACTATCCATACTGGTGAATGGACTCAGACTAAAGACTTATAATAAGTCCCTGACAAAAGAAGAATTCGTGACAACATTGAGGAAACAAATATGGGCATGATTGATAGAAGAAATGATCTCAATCCATCCCAATAAAGAGATATAAAGAAAAGAAAAGAGAGAATAGAAATCCTAGATGAAATCCTTCCAAAGGCATTTAGGAAAGATCTAGGGGTGAAAACCTCCAATGGAGGAAATCTCATATATGAAGAATAAATGAACATCCTTATCAAGACAAATTCTCAGGGGCTTGATGAGGAAAGGCATTGGTGAAAACTAGTGATGGAAGTTTTGTATTGAGAAAAAAAAAGGAGAGAGAAAAAAAAAACAAGAAAAAAAAAATTTGGACTAACATTTTTTTTTTGCAAGTACCAAGAACTTCATTACCGCAACCATCTGCACTAGAATAAAATCAGAAATCAACAAAGAGAAAACACAATAAGGACAATAAGCCTTCTCAATGTTCCATCAATGATTTTCATCATTCATACATAACATTTTCCATCATCTCCATATAAGTATCCATGTTTTTCATTTCCATCATCTATACCACTTTCCATATCCAACATGCTTCATTCTATCCTTTTATTTCAATAAAACTAGTCTACAAGGTTATTCTACAGGATCAACCTAACAAGGACATTTCTACGAATAATGGAAGAAATCAGATTCAATACCAACATCAGCAATTCAATGATAAATATAAAAAATATAAATACCTTCTCCAACCATTTCTTTCATCATATACACCCTCGAGATAGCAAAAATCAACTTCTACAGGATACTCTGTATCATGTAGAAAATATTCAACATAGCAGAAACAAATATATAGGATGATTTGTATCCTGTAGTACGATTGGATATTGTGATATCCCAATACATTTTAGATGTGATATTGAATAGGACATCAAGAGAATCTACATGCACCATGAAGAAGACAAACCACCTCCAACCAACTACAAAAAGAAAATTAATGTGCATGCAAAGGTAAACAAAGGTAACATAACTATATATCCTATCCACATTTAATTAATCTTCATACATATATATCTATTCTTATTTCATATTGTCAAGAATTTATAAAATATATAAGGTGATGAAAATGAGAACATTCATGTCTTGTCAGTGGGGGGTGGCATAATTCGTGCTAAGATTTGAATTGGCATGTGGATATTAAATGGTTTAAGTGGAGGATCATTACTTTGATTTAAAATCATGAATTAAGGAATTATGAAAACATCAAGTCGACTATAGTGACAAGATAACAGTGCACTCTGATTTTTAGGGGATAACTCGAAGTTAGAAAAATCAAAGCACCCACAATTTCAAATTTGAAGAAAGAAGGAGTAATTCAAGTTGTGTGGAAACAAGAAGATGAGCTCGCATGGGAATAAGGAAATAAAAGAACCCAACCAAAGAATTTGAGGACACCACAAGCACAAGATCGCAACATATAGTTGTGAAACTCTAGACAGATGAAGAACCTTCTATCTCAAGTTTTTGTTGCATTTACTTCAAACTTTATATATTTTTGACTTATAGTTATTTGGTGGAAGGTTTTATGGTTTTAGAATAGCAAGAAATCATATCATGTAGAAACCTATTTTTTTTCACATTCATAGTCATGTAGATATTTGTTATAAATAAATTGAACCAACTCCTCATGCCTTTAATCCTCCTTAGTGTTGTTGAATTCTTATGATTGAAAAAATGTGATCAAACCCTCTCAACACTAGTTTTTCTTGAGAGTCTTTGAAAATGCATCCTGCATAATTTTGATTTACACAGTTCCTACGGAGACATGTTTTTACAGGATCTGTTTCCATTGGAACAGCTACAGAGAAACATACCAACCTCGGAATTGTCAAAAAAACCCTCATTTTCCCTCTATCCTTCAAAGACAAACCCTTGTTGAATTTTTTATCACCATGTTGTCTTAAAAAAACCCATCTCAATTTGTCATCCTCTCTAAGGAACAATTCAACTTGAACATTCTACAGGAAACCAGTAAAAAGTCTCCAGCCTTTTTCTCTTCTCAGAAACTCAACTCATCATCCTTGAAAACAACCATGTGAGTTGTATTCAAAAGGAGAGAACCAACAAATCCTTCCAAAGTTTATGATAACCCTGAGATAGTATATTTTTTCCAGAAATATGATTGGTTGGGATACTTTGAAAGACTTAAAGGGTTTGATGATGAGGTATCCATGGAGTTTGCTCAGAATTTACAGAATATACAAGAACAATAGTATGTGACCAAAATAAGGGGGCTAACAATTAGGATCAATGAAGCCTCCATCAACAAATTTTATAGTCTACCCTTGTGAATCCCTTTGGAAAAATAACAGAGGAAAGAATCCATCAATGTAAAGAAGGAATTCCTCCTCCCAAATGAAAAACCTAATGAGGATAAAAATGGCAACAAAAGGGAAATCCTTCCTCACCCATGGCCATAGGTAGGTTATCATATCATCAAATAAATCACATGTGAGGTAAGAATGAGTATAGTCTATGCTTACCATTTCAAACTGGTGCACCAGTTGAGGCACCTTCCAAATCATGAACCCCACCAGAACCTAAGTATCCCTTACTTCCTTCTCCAATTACTAAAAGAAATTATCCTAAAAGAACATAGAGGAAAACAAGACTTCTTAGCACATCATGGACTCATCAAACTGATAGTTTCATATGCTCTTAGGAGTTTGAGGGACATAATTTTATGGGAATATTTCATAAATTTAACATCCCCTAGAAGATCCGAGGGACATTACGATGCGTAATAAACATGAAAATTAAATTTATGCTAACTAAATTAATTCATTTACAGTTAGTTGATTTCTTGTAGCTTACAACTATGAAATTAAAATAGATTTAGCTATTGCCCATAACCATAAAATAGATGCATCTAAATCATATCAAATTAACATGAATGCAACTTAGTCATTCACACAACAACATATAAATCATTCTCAAATACGTAGAGTTCATAGACAACAATAACACATGTAAATAACACGACAACAAGATAAAACAATTGTATTTAAACAAGAGTTGTGTAGCCACTTGCTTGGGATGGGTGTTCCACCCAACCATAGACTAACTATTCCAAATATCAATAGCCAGTTACCCCCGAGCTAAGGCTAGAAATCCACAAAAGAGGGTCATCTCTCACAGTCCACTCGCATCTCATAAAACTCTTAACCCAACTGATATTATCCTACAACTATCCTAATTTTCCACCAACTCTCTTCCTCTTGACCTGCCAAACCCAAGGAATGTACCTCTTCACCTATATCAATCTCTAGGGAATACCATTTGTTTATCAGGGTCTCTCTGCCATAGGAAGCTAGGAATCTCTCAGCTGGGAACTCAAGGGAAACTATTTGTAACATACCCATCCACCCATAGGCTAGGGTACGCTACCTTCAAGCCTGCCCTTGGACTTCTTTCTCTTATCGATAGATTTTTAAATTTTAAGGATGCATAAAAGAAAAGACTTTAACGACATGAACAACAATAGTCAGCAAGCATGCATAGTCTAAATATCCAATTAAACGATAATTAAATATACATCGGAAATACATTCATATACATGTAAGTGATACCATAACAGAGAACACTTATCTTTATAAAAAGGAGACACCAATTGGCTGCAGACCAAGGACGTTCCACCCAACCGTAGACACCACTACTCCAAATATCAATAGCATTGTCACCCTTGAGCCAGATCTATGAATCTATAAGGATGGTTCCATAATGTACTTGGGTTCCCAAACCAGTCAATTCTCAAGCTCTCACAGGTTTCCCATCACCCACAACAATCCAAGTACCCAACTCTCTTCCACCCATCCTGTACCACCCAAGAAAATGGACCTCCACCCTTCTCTACCACGCAGTCCCTCATGCAGTCCTTCACCTTTTTCCAGGGCCTCTAGCATAGCTAGTCTAGAATCTTAATGTTGGAACTCTCAGGACTCGCAATTGTGAGAAAAACATGGCACATGCCAATGCATATCAGACATGCAATCCCCAATTCATGGCTAGATTGCACCAGTGACCATTACAACCAACTATCCCGTGGCTAATATTCAACAATTCCTTTCCCTTTACACAACCAAGACATAGGTGGGGATGGATCAATGAATGGGTGAGTGAGTGCATGAAACAACATGAGGAAAAGAATGGTATGAATGCAGGAGTGAAGGAGCGGATGAGCCAATGACCAACCCCACAATCAGACCAGGGATGGGTTTAAGTATTTTCGTGGGGAATCAAGAACCTCTTGTCCTTCCCCAAGAAGCTCACATAATCAATCCCCTCCCTTAGGAAAAAAGGGTAATTATCATAGGAATAAACATTTATCCCATCAAGCTCCCTCTCTTATGGAATCATATCCCCCTATAACTCTAGTCCTTATCTGTTTAGCAACCAGTGATGTGTTTATTATTAATAATGATCAAAACATTACATTTCTTGGGCATACTAGCCCTTTAATAATTTTTTGGGCACTCGTGCCTCTCAGCATTGTAACAATACATTATTTAAAATGGGGGTTCAAAACCCGGGGTGTTACATACCCTCCCCCTTATCTTGGCACTATCCTCAGTGCATATACAAAATAGAGATCAAAATCTCAAATTTATTCAAAAAGTTGTGGGTACTATGCCTACATGGAATCTTAATGCTCCCAGGTAGCATCTTCAGGACCTTAGCAGGTCCACTGAAATGTTACCACATCTATAACTTGATTCTAGAGCATTTTGACCTTTCTGTCCAACACCCACACTAGCTGAACCTCAAAGTCTCCCTCTGTCTCTACCTGAATCAGGTGCCAATCAATGACATGGTTAGGATCATGTACATATTTCTTTAGTAAAGAGACATGAAATACATTATGCAAATTCATGGAAGCAAGCAATGCAAGAATGTATGCAATTAGCCCTATTATGTCCACTATTTCAAATGGACCATAGAATCTGACTGCCATCTTTGTACAACTACCCAACTTCAAAGAGATTTTATTGGGATTCACTTTCAAAATTACATGCTCCCCTACTTCAAATTCTTTAGATGTCTTGTTCTTGTCTGCATAAAATTTCTGTCTATCCTGAGATGCCTTTAAATTATGCTTGATCTTGACCACCGGGTCTTCCATCTCTTTGAGAAACTCTAGCCCAAGTACCCCTCTATCTATTGGATTGTCCCAGCTTACTAGAGTATTTCATTTCCTACCATACAAGGCTTCAAATGGGCTCATTCTCAATGAATCTTGATACCCATTATTATATGAAAACTCAACCAAGTGTAAGTAATCTTCCCACTTAGATGGCTTATCCATCACATACATTCTCA
>ML845356.1:3263-15163 GCA_009831015.1 Picea engelmannii
AAGGCCAATGAGCTTGATTTTGTGTATGTAAATACTCACATCATTAATAAAAACTACATCGCTGCATGTAGATTCTCCACGAAGAAAGAGTTATGGGGGACTAAGCTCCACTAGGTAGGGAAGGGGCTAAGTGTCTAGGAATAAGGGCTAAGCTAGAGGGATTACCTCTAAAGGAATAATATTATATTATTATTTCCTAGAGGCTAAGGTTTGACATAAGCATGTTGTCCTAAGTTCCTGAGGAAAGGGAACGAGTGCTAAGTGGAGCTCATGCAGATTCAGAAAGACATGTGTCAACCTGGGTGCATGCAGTTTTTAGGTGGGAAAGTCAGCTTGTTGGGGGTTCCTTCACCATTCCTCCTACACTCTCGTGATGTTATCCACCCTAGAAGAGAGCCATAATCCCCACTGATGCACGTACTGAGATAGGAAGATCCTGGAACCTGCAGTTATACTGGACTTGTCTTGTGTATTTCCTGGGAAGTCGGGCGCACTTGTATTTTCCTGAGCTCGTGTTCTGTATTAGTGGTTGGATGCTACTGCCAACACAGTTCCTTGGATGAGCTTGGATTTATGCCATATTCTATGTCCTTACCCATTTTCAGTTGTTACCATCACCTGTGCCTTAGCCGAATTATGTTGTTGACATCACCCATGTCCATTTGACATAAGAGACGAATTGAAGAAGCAGGTTGTCAGACCTGTGAGAAAATATCCTAGGTGAGAAAGTTTGTTAGGGAAGTGAGTTCTTCTAGAGGGATTCTCGTAGCAGCTACAATACTCTGAGACTTTCGGTCCAACCTGTTACTGAAGCCCAAGAAAAGGGAGGTGTAGTAGTTGATGGACCTATGATAGTGAAGGTGTACTCTCATGGGGTAGAACAAGCACATGGGGAATGAGGGTATGTGGGTTGTGGGCGTAAGTGACTCCTGCAAGAAAATCCTTCCTTTTGTTTTGTGCAACTTCCCTATTTTCCTTTCCAAGACTAGGAATCCCTTGCTGAGTGGAGTTTAGTCCTAGCTTAGGGGTGACCCATTGCTGAACGTGATGAGCAGTGTGGTCTAAGGCTGGGAGGTTCGTGGAAGGTCTCCACGCAGCTGGTGGTCGTCAATTAAAATATAAGTAACCATTTCTCTGTTCATTTACATACTGCATATTTTTATATGTTGTTATATCTATGGTTTTGTATGTGATTACTGCTTGTATGCTTTTACTGTTATTTCTGCATTAAGTTGTGGGATAAAAGAATGTAAATCATCTGTTAAATATTGGTATGTGTTATTGTCGGTTCCACAAGAATATGTGCATGTACAAAATGTTAATGTCTAGTTAAAATTGCATTAGAAATATAGACATATATATATATATATATATATGTGCATGCTTGATCATGTTAGTTTCTGAGGTGATGTCACCTGGCCCATTGGTTTAAGGTCGGGAAGGTCACAAAAATGGTGTCACAGAAGAAAGATGTTTCAACTATAGATTTTACTGACCTGTCAGGTGGTTGGGGACGTTACAAATTGGTATTAGAGCTAAGGTTTCGACACTGATCCTGGATGGGCCATGTTAGTGGTTAATGAGACAAAGATTTCAGAGTGAATTATTTCTGAAAGGGATAAAATTATAGGTTTAGAGCGTCCCTGGGTACCAAGAGAATACCTTGGCCATGTTATGAAGCTCAGGAGGTATAACGTTTTATGGAATGACAACAGAGAATGAAGTTGCAACGACCATTGTGTTGGGACACGAGGTTTAAAATTTGGGTCGTAGGATCTGTTCGGGAGAAGGCAAACCCTTCACAGTTGTCAGATCTAGAGAAGGTGCAGGAAAGTAAAATCCCTAAGTCCTTTAGAATTCTCAGCCTTGAAATTTTTTATGTGATATAAGAAAAAGAGGTCAAAGCCTGAAGTTTTGAAGTTTCGAAGAGGATCTACACCGTAGATCTGGGGAAAATTTATTGACTGTTGGATTGGAAGAAGTCAGATCATAGTTGTAGATCAAGCCAAGAGCAAGGGGTAAGGCACAGAAGTAGATCAACATATTCGAGAGCTCAACACTTGGGAGAATTGAGGTGTGCCTACGTAGACCCCCGACCCTCGGGCCAAGATCCGCACAGGATCAATATTCTCCAAATCCGTAGAACTAAATTAGTCCTTTCGGGCCCTCATAGGAACCCCACGAATTCGATCCACAGGTCCTTCGGAAACCCCACCTGTGAGAACAAGCACTAGGTGCGAGCTTCACGCAACCCACCTTTCGCGTTTCCGAGTTTTCGGCCTCCTGCATGCGAGCTCTCCCAGGCTCCTTGTCGCTTCCAGCTCTCGGTCATTGAAACGCCGAAAAGGATTTACGAATCTGGGTCCTCTCTTAGACTTTGAATGCTTTCGGGTTTTCGCGTTCCACGATTTTGTGAGGTGGGACTCCCTGTCTCCCGACTCCTAGCCTCTCGAACACCTTGTGTCCAAAATGCCAAAAAGGCCCTCGTCCACGCGACCACGCTACTAGATTTCACGATTTTGACAATCGTGATGCAAGCGGTTTCCCTGGTCCTCTGTGTTTTAATTTCCCGGGTCCCGAAATAGTGAAACCTTCCTGCGACCATGTCCTTCTTTCAGGATTTTGGAATTCGTGATTTCGCGATTCTGGCTGTAGACGATTCCTGATCCTTCAACCTTCCAGGTCCTGAAATGCCACAATACCGAAATAGGCTCACCTTCTTCCTTCACGACCATAACTCTACCCCAAAGACCCATCAAGTTTCACGACTTCAGGGTTTTTAATGCCAAGTACCCCGGATCCTGTCATCGGAGTTGTCGAAAAGCCAAACTCCAAAATAGTGAATTCGAGCGCGAGATTTTGGGGTTTTGTGAATCGGGAGTTCGCGATGCAGCAAACCCAAAACCCCTTACCACTCCAAAGCTCGAACTCTGAAATGTCAAAATTTTGTCTGTTCCAGTTCCTCTCCTGCACGACCTCCTAGAGGTTAAACTCTGTGCGCCTTCCTCCAGATCCGATGGCTATTGGTCCTTTGCACTAGATCTGATGGGCCAGATCCCTTTTCCTTGTGCACCTCCCAGGGACTCAACCCTGTGCACGTACCCTTGATCTAGCGGCTCTCAGTCCACTGCGCTCCAGATCGGACAACTTGCAAGATTTTGCAAACCGAGAGTTTGTGATGCAGTGAATCCACAAATCCTTTTCCGCTCCAATCCCTGAACTCGGAAATGGGAATTCACACACGAGATCCAATGTCTCTTGTTGGGTTGGATCCAATGACCCCTATCTCTCCTGAGCTTAAACCTGTCAAAGCTCTTCAACCTTAACTTCCTCCCTAGTTGGTTGGATCCGACGACTCATGGGATTTCGACACTTTTTCCTTGAAGTGCTCCACCGTCCGATTCTACTCTTGTTATCCCTTTCTCGATTCAGGACTTGGAGCAGCCAAGGATTTGGTCTACACTCCAACCTTACGATTCTTGAATTCACGAAAATGATCCAACAACCCTCAGGCCTCCACGCTTCAAATCTAACGGTAGTTGTAGCTCCTCCTTGATCTTGTGCTTCTTCCTTTCCCCTTGTAAGATTTTCAAGGTTTCAAAGGCCTCGACCTTTACCTCTACTGTGAATCTTGTAACCTTATCTCCCACCTAGATTTTAAAAGGTGTTCCTCCTCCTGAGCTTTGTCGACTGTGAAACCTCAAAGGGTTTTCTCGACCTTCTTCTCACCCAGATTTTATTCGGTGCGCGAAGGCACTATCCCTCCTGAGCTCCTCAAACTCTGAACCTTCCAAAGGGTTTTCTCGTCCTCTGCACTTCTTGTAGGGTCCTTGCATGCAATGGTGCTATCTCCTCTAAGCTTATCTGTGGCTCTGACCTCAAAGGGTCTCTTTCCCTTTCTCTCCTTGAATGGATGTAAGTGCCCTCTGGAAACTTCCTTCTCAAGCACGTTTTGTTGAGCCTGAAGGGTGTTCAGTAACCCTGTGAGTATCTCCTCATGTGATACTTCTCTTCTTTCTGAACTTAGAATAGAGTCCTTATGTGCACTCTATGCACTTGCTCAATGCCCTCTTGGTAGAGCTTCTACAAAATCTTCACTGATCCTATCTTCTCACTGAACTCGAAATAGAGCTCCTCTCAATGCATCCTGTGCATTTTCTCAATGCCCTCCTGGCAGAGTCTCTACAAAATTCTCAGTGATTTTGTTGTCTATGTGCCTTCCTCTGCACAGTCTTACCTCCAAGGTTTTCAACAACCTTGAGGCTTCCTCTTTGATTCAATGAATTCAACTGGTGCGCCCTCCTAGCACGTCTTTGTCTGAAATTCCACATAATTCAGAAGTGCACTCCTTGCACTAGCTTACAGAGACCGTAGCACTTTGTCATGCACTCTTGCATGAAGCCAAAAAGATCCCAAAATTGAAAATCAAAGAACTCGACAGACAAATACTCTTGTCTGTAACCTGTAAATGCAAACTAACACACACATCTACAACATGAATGAACACATAAAGACATTCATCAACAAACACAAAATAACATGCAGGAAAAACTGCTTTGTTTGTATTAATATGAAACACCTCTTTACAATGTTAGCTCGGACTGCAACAGAGTCACAACTTCTTCTCTTTTCTATCCTATTCTCTTTTCTACTCTTCCTCTTCTGCCTTATGTCTCTCTCTGCTCTGCCTAACTGAAAACAAAACAAATGATCTTTTTACAAAAGGGGGCTCCTCGAGCTCTTCCCTCCATCCTCACCAACTCTCATTAATTTACATTCAATTCTATTGAATGGCTATCTAGTCTGAATCGAATCTAGATCTCGGCCTTACAACCATTTAAGGAAACCTTTATCTAAGCCTGTGTAGATGCATGGATTTTGGATCTACCAGCCTTACAACCATTTATTTCATTAAATTCAAATTTGAAATTTGAAAATGAGATGGTTGTGCCTCTCCTCTTCATTGAACGTGCACTTGGATGTGCTGGCTAGTTGGCGCATAGCTGGGTTGAAGTGATGCTCCTGCATCATACTCCTTTGCTGCAAAAATCATGAGCTCCTGCTCATGAGTTTCCCAACACCGATGTTGAAATCCACCTGGATCCCAAAAAGTTCTTTGGAGTTGTCCATCTGCTCCTCTGCTTTGTTGCTACTGTTGTTGCTACTATGGCAGGTTCTCCTCTGCTCATCTTCTCATTGCTAACTACTTCTGCTAATCTGGTCACCATCCTTTTGATCTCCTCAATCACTTCGTCCAACTGCCCCCATGTCTGGATCTTTGTATGCAGTCTTCTCCACTGCACTTCTTCTATGCAAATGGGTAGATCATCTCGATCTCCTAGGCTATCTTCTTCTTTTGTGGCCTCAACTTGCCACCCTTCTGCAAAATTAAGTTCTGCAGTCTTATCTTCTTGACTGGCCTGTTGTTCAGTCACTTTCTCTGACAGACTTTCTTCTGCCAGTTCTCCTGCTGGTGCATCTCCAACTTTCTCCATCTACTCCTCAGACTGGAATACTCCTTCATCTGATGTTGCATGCCTCGACGTTACAATCATCATCATCTGTTCAACTCCCTGGATGAAATTTCTGAGCGATTCCTCAGAATGCTCCTCTGCTAACATCTGCATGATTGTCTGCTCTCGATAGTTATCTACTGGCTCTGGATGGTTCAACCAATCCTCCAGCATTTCCAACTCCATCTCCCATGGAGTGAGCATCTTATCTGCATGATCTTCTTCTGCTACATCTTTTAGTGCTGTAGTTATCCCCTGTTCAGCCTCTTGACTGAAACTTTTGAGTATTTCTGCTGAATKCTCTTCTTCCACTCCTTGGGAAAACATCAGTGTCTACTCCACTTCTTCCTCTTCTTTGATAGTCTCTCTTGGTTGTTTTCTTTCTGTTGCTGCATCTGCAACACATGCTCTRGCCTCAGTTGGGTTGCTTGGTAGGAACACCTCTATTCCTCCAATGATCAAAATTCTCTTATGATTCTCTCCTGTCAGCAATCCTTGCTGATCTGAACTCTCCTCTGAGTTCATGAGACCTTCAGATAGTCTCATCTCTTTCCCCTTGCCCACCTGGTAATTTGGGAATTTTCTGCTTCCCACCTAGAAGTCTATGAGACCAAATGGTCCCACTTCATTGCCTACCTRGAAATCTAAACTTTCAACACTGCTCCCCTGGCAGTATACGAGATCTTCCACTGATCTCTTTCCATTGCCCACTTGGAAACTTGAAAGTCCACTTCTGCCCACCTGGTATTTTATGAGATCCTTTGTTAATCTCATACCATTACCCTCCTGGAAATATGAATTTCCACTGTTGTCCTCCTGACAGTCTATGAGATCCTCCAATGATCTCATTTCATTTCCCAATTGGCAATTTGAAAATTCATCTCTACCCTCCTGACAGTTTATGAGATCTGCAACTGATCTCTCTTCCTCATCACTGAGGGTTTCTCCAACTTTTGGCTCACAGATGTAAACCAGGTCTATGTCCCTGAGGCTTTCAGCATACTTCAGCCATATTTTCAATAGCCTTTGTTGTCTTTTGGCCAACAACTCCTTGACTGGCCAGTTCACCTTCTTTTTCATGGTCCATTCATACATCCAATGTGTCTTTGCATTCTGCTGCACCCACAGTGCAAGCTGCTCCATCCTCGCCCTTATCTCAAGGAGTTCCAGATCCATCTCTGGATTTTTTCTTTGCTACTGGTGGTTTTTCTTTCCACCACGCCCATGGCCTTCAGTAGCCATCTTCTTGTTCCTATCTTCTACCTTCCCTCCTATCAAACTTGTTGCTGTCACTCTGCAACCGTGAGTTCTTCCAGCATCTCTTACAGTCCTCTTGATTGTCTATTGACTGTTACATCCCGTAACAACCTTCACCTTTTACCTGTCTCCTACAAGCTCTTGTTCATCTCGCTTCCTCTTTTCCCTGAAATATACAGGAAAAATCTTGCTCTGATACCACTTCTGACGCAGACCCTCAACCCTCGGGCCAAGACCCGCACAAGATCGATCTTCTCTGAATCCGCAAAACTGAATTAGTCCTTTCGGGCCCTCACTGGAACCCCATGAATTCGATCCATAGGTCCTTCAGAAACCCCATCTGTGTGAACAAGCACTAGGCGCGAGCTTCACCCAACCCATCTGTGAGAATAACGACAGCAATACTTACAATCATAGATGCGAATGCGACAGCTTCGTCAAGTCCTCTTCGTCTAACCCTTGCCTGAAAGATCCACAACCTGGATAGCAGCAGCTTCACTGATCACTTCTCTTTGGCTGACTGTCATTTTCCTCCAAGATCATAAGTTTCATATGTTCAGTTCTTCCCCTTTCCACCATCATAGAGCCTGTTTATATAGGTTGGGAAAGGCCTAACCTCTTGAGTTATGTTTTGAACCAGTTAAGAACCATCTCCTTGGATCAGGGATCTTTTGATAAAACCAAGAATTCGAGCACAACTGCCTTCTAATCTCGAATGATCTCCTCCTGATTCGACTCAACGGGCTAACAATTTACCCAGAATAGGGAGCGCTCCCCCAAAAGGGGTATCAGAGCGTTATAGCACTCCTGATGTGCCTTGGGAAAGCGCCAGCACTCTTAAGGTGAGAAGCGCTCCTCCAGAAGGGCTGAAGAGCGTTATAACGCTTCTGAATCATGGTAGAGGAGCGCCAGCGCTTCTCCAGCTGTATTAGAGGAGTGTTCCCCTTCCAAACCACTGTTTCAGGGTCTCTTTCAGGTGTCAAGAGTTGTTTGATTCCAGTAGATCAGTTCTTGACCTTCAAGTCAGTCATATGAGGTGTCATAAGTGCCTTCTTAGCGTCATTATCATGGCATCATGTCTGAACATTGTTAGCAACACTAATAATCAACTTGCGACACTTGCGAAAGTTGTAGGGAAGATGCGACACTATCGACGACTAATAGCGACAATGCGACACTTATCCATCTGAGCAATTTTGACGTGTAACAGAATGCCCCCCAAAGTATGAGGTCAGAAGATGCGAACTAATGACTGAAATTCTTTGTAGACGTTCAAGCAAGGGTATAGACTCGGAGAACCTGACAAAAGTTGCACACAAACATCCAACAAATATCATGACATGTTCCAAAACCCAAGGCAGGCATACCTATGCTTGGGTGATCAAGATTTCAGATATGGCTTCCATAGTATACACTGCGGATCCATAATCGTATTGGTAACAAAAAGGTATAGCCACCGAAGATACAATGTGGATCTATACTTTGATGACTCGGACTGATCGTAGCCACGAAGAATACACAGTGGATCTACGAAATGACAAGACATAGACACGACCAATACAAAGTGGATCTATGTAACAATGGACGTGTTTTGTGTTTAGAACTCCCTCGCAACCTGGGTGAAACATATAGCAAGGTGAATTACTCAACCCAGGGTCTTCTAACCAATCCCTACGCGATACGATTCTAACCATGTGAATATATGTCTTGGTGTCGAACATGGTAGAAACCACTTGATTACCGGTCAATGAGGTAAACCGTTAACAAGTGCGAGGGAGATCACCATTAATGTCAATGATTCCCAAGGTATCTTAGTACATTCCATCAAACGTGAATAGATGAGCTGAAGTCGAACATCCATGGAATCATTCGATCAGAGGTCAATGATGTAAACCAACTGTCGAACGTGAGGAGGCATGCCATTGAGGCATGCAGGTCCCAAAGTACTGATTAGTTTCTAAGTCTAATTCACGGATAATGTGTTGAAGTCGACAGGAATAGACTTGTCGAGGGAGGGCCTTGATGTATCCCACATCAACGACACTAAACGTGTATAAAGATGTAATTGGTAGGTCGAAATAACATGGACTAACACGGGTTTTGAGACAAAATATTTGGGATGGTTGACTCTCGGAGTGGATACTTCCCTTGAACACTGGCGCACGATAGCAAAACATGACATGGACCAAAACTGTGCAATGGGTACTGTGACCTGTGTCGGGCGACCCAAAGGAGTGAAAGGAAACTCAAAGGATTGGCTCTGTGTAGAGGTTCAGCGAATTATGATATGTGCAAGGTGACAAAGTGTCGTGTTCAAGGGCGACTCTAAGAATTGCTAGATGGTGTTCTCAAGAGACTGCTTGGCTTGTTCCTTTCAATTTTTCCCCCATCCAGATAGATGAGTACCTCTTTTTGATTTAACGAGCTCGAGGAGGATAACACATGCTCGATATAACTCACCTTTGGTAAGTTCCTCTTCCCTTGTTTAACGAACCGGAAGAAGTAAGGGTTCGTCCCCATATGGGCCTGTCGATGTGTGTTTTAACGAGTCCAAAGACAGAAAACTTGAAGGTTTTTTGGGATTATAGAGTTTGGAAAAACACTTAAAAGAGAAATCTCTCAGTTCCTTTTTCGTACGATAGTCCGTCGAGAACGAAAAAGGGTTAAATTATCGCTCGAAAGATGCCCTTTCTAACCTTTTAACGAGTGTGAAAGGAAGCAAGATCACTCGACAATATTTTCATATTTAGAGAGTCTGAAAAGGGTTTAAAGGAGACTCCAGGGGGGTTCCTTTTTCGTGTGTTCGTGTATCCGTACGGGTCTGAAAAAGAGATAAAAATTTACCCGGTTGCATTCTCATGTATTTACGAGCACGAGAAAGAACAAATACTAAGCTCGGTATGCCCCCAGCTTGAAAGCTGGTGGCTTGACTCCAGAATGATCATAAAAGGCTAGAGACATGCCCCCCAAGATTCAATTCATTCACCGACTTTGAGGTTGTCACCAATTTCTGTGCTAGATGGAGAAAAAGGATACAGGTGGATGAAATGAAGGTTCAAAAATGAGACCTAACGCAAGACCCGACTCGACATCTACGAGATCTGGCAAAAGAATCAACTTGAAGGGAGAGGTGATTGTTTCATTTTTTAACGAGCTTGACACAGGAAAAGAACTATGCTCAAGGTTCCAGGTCCGATCCCCAGATTGTTGTTTCATTTTTTAACGAGCTTTCTACAGAGAAGAAAACTATGCTCGTTATGCCCCCAGCATGAAAGCTAGTGACTTCTGTTTCATTTTTTAACGAGCTTGCCACAGAGAAGAAAAACTATGCTTGTGGTTGCCCCCAGCATGAAAGCTAGTGGCCTCTGTTTCATTTTTTAACGAGCTTGCCACAGAGAAGAGAAACTATGCTCGTAACTGCTTCTTGATCATGGCTTCCAAGAGGATAATTCTCTGGAAGGGTTCCATGTCAAGGGACAAAACTTGATCATGGCTTCCAAGAGATCTTCGTCGGATGGAAGAGAATCACTCTGGAAGGAACACATGTCGAGGGTCGCGATAGGGGTAAGGAGATCAGGCTCCAATAACCCTACCGAAGAGATCACCATGTCAACTACCAGATCCAAATCGTCGAAAGTTGAGGTCATGGGAGACAATGCCACATAATTGACATGCGGCGGGGGTGATACTATCTGCATATAAGAACCACTTAGGGAGGTAGTCCAGTCGGGGCCGATGAATGAAAGTTGATCAATGGTCACAATTCTTCCATCGTGAGGGAAATATATCACACGGAAAAGAGTGGATACAATAGCTTTCATAGCATAGACATAATCTCGCCCAAGGAGTAAAGAGAAATCCAAGGGGTCTCGGACTACCATGACATCGATAAAGACAGTTTTCCCTCCCAAAGTTATAGGAAACTAAGGAAGGATCCCTAAAGGTTGACTAGTTCCTCTGTTAAAAGCTAACATATTCTGTGTAACTGGTGCAAGCTGCGGACAACCCAAAGCGTACCAAGCAATAGAAGACAAAATACTAACGGACGCACCTTCATCTATCAGCGTTTGAGGAACGTCCCGACCACGAACCTGTACTGTAATCTGGAAAGGAATGTGGGAGGGAAGACGAGGTCCAGTTAGCGCACCCAAATAAAAAAGGATGGCTTCGGTACTTGGAGGGGGTTCCACAGGAGGAGGAGGAATGCCCCCAGGCATGGTAGAGTCTGTATTAACAAGAAAAACATGGGCAGTATCGGGTTTACTCTCTAGATGGGGAGCAGGATCGACCGATGATTGGATCGGATCAACCAATGGTGGACTTGGATAGACCACTTCAGCACTCTTCAGAGGAAGAGTGGGACTGACCGAGGAAGGGACTAGATCAGTCACTTTGGAATTCCTCAATGGAGGAATGGGATCGGTCGATGGTGAAACTGGATCGACCACTTTGGCATCACTCTTTTGATGAAGAGCGGGGCTGATCGATGACGGAGCTAGATCAACTACTTGGGTTTGTGGTTCAATCGAGGAGGAAACTAGATTGACCACTTGATCAACCGGACTGACCAGGGATGGAACTGGATTGACCAGTCCATCAACCAATGATGGGTCGGAGGAAAGCTTACGATAACCTTTTGGAAGTTGAATTTTTTCCAAAAGAGAAGAAGCCTCGTCCATGTGAGGACAAAGGTGAGAGTAATGACTACCTTTACATAACATGCAAGGGAACTTGACAGTTTTCTTCTTCTTACCAACCTGAACATCACTAGTTGATGGGGTATCATCGACATGACCGACAGAGGCCGATGACGTGGAGGACCACATTTCTAAGACTTGGGTAAGACCGGGGCAATCCCTCAGAAAGTGGTCACCCTTACAAAGGCTGCAAGGGAATTTGGGTTTTGGATTGTTCCTTTCAATCTTTTTGATCTCATCAACACTCTCAGTACTATTATCAGGAACTGGTTTCTTAGAGCCAACATCTGATGTTGTTGGGGCCTTGGTCCTTTTCGGGCTCTTCTTCTTCTTCTGATCAACCTGGCTACTTGCTTTAGAGATTTCACTAGGCGAAGAAGGAGAAATGGAAGGAGACTTGATGGGAGAAGAAGGCGAAAAGTCAACGTGAGGT
>ML845357.1:0-10103 GCA_009831015.1 Picea engelmannii
AGGTTGTTGGATTGATAATTGTGTAAGAAGCTACAAATTCTCGTTTGAAAAGATATTATGTCACTATGGATGTTTGGTACATACATCTTTTGATCCAGGGGCCCACTTCTTTGCAAACACTTATAAATGGTTGATCGGATATTTAAGGTTGTTGATTAGAAGAGTATTCCATACAACCCTAGCAAAAATTTCCTAACAAAGAGTATGAAAAAGGTATTTGCATCCATACTCACAAAATATGTGACTTGAAGAGATTAGACTACAATAATTGACTTGATGTTATTCTCTCAGAATATAGGACAACATGGAAGAAATGATAAATGTAAAAACCTTTGACTAATAAGAAATAATGTCGATAGAAAACTAGGTGTTATCCTTGTAAATAGAAGTAACATAGAGGATATAGACAACAAAATATTTTTAAAAATGATTGGAAGAATTGGAGAGACTAGAGAAGAACATGCTTTGTGAAATATTTAAATGAGAAATGATCAATATTATGGTGAAAAGTTATGATGCAAACAAGATCAAGAAGTAAGATTTTGAAGATGGCATGCTGAATGACACTGAACCCATTCAGCTCTAATGTTTTCTGACATTCTTCCCCACAGACTTATACTGAAACAAATATCTATTTTTTGTTCACCGAGAAAACCCACAAACCCTTTTTCAAGTGTCGTTATTATAACAAACTTGTCACAACATCCGTCAAATGCAACGTATTTATAGATTTTGTAATGTCGCAATTCCGGCGTAAAAAAGTCCTAAGTGACCATTGGTATTTTGACTTGGTGAACATACTAAGGTGACCATTGGAGGGGAAAACCTAGTTTCCAAAACATCGCAATTGTGACATATATCTTCACAAACGTGGCAAGAGAGACGTTCCATTGGAAAACATGGCAAGAGAGACGTTCCAGTGGAAAACGTGGCAAGAGAGACGTTAACATGGCAAGAGAGACGTCAACGTGGCAACACCGACGTTATTGGGCAACATGTTTTTTTTTTATTTTAAATTTCCTCTATTTTGCAACAATATGGACAATTTTGTCCATAACGCTGCAAATAAAACGTCGGAATTTTTACAATATGTATTAGTGAATTATTCCACTTTTTTAAATAGAAATGTCTAGCCAAAGATTGATACCTTTCAATTTTTTTTTCAGGTATTGCACTCTACCATCACCCACTTCTTATTTCTACAGTCCTATTTCTTGTACATATTTCTCTTATGGTCCACAGGAGCCCTAATCCCAGTCTATATGAAAAACGCATTGAAAATTTCCAGGAATATGTAACATAATTTTATTTTTTGATATATTTCAAATACAACTATTTTTTATCTCCTTTTATATTTATGTCCTCATACATTTTTATCTTTCACCAGTCTATATGAGAAATGCATTTAAATTTCCAAGAACATGTAACTTATTTAATATATTTCAAACTAAACTGCTTTTTATCTCCTTTCATATTTGTGTCGTTGTAAATTTTTATCTTCCACTATGCACAAATTGTATTTTGTTATATACTTTCAAAAAATAAATGGAGCTCTAGAGGCCACGTGTCATTTACTGCATGGGTACCACCTGTGCTTCATGCTGCTTGCCATATCTCCGCTGCAGTTTCCATCTGCCTCCGCTACTTTGTCCTATCCCAATTCAACCCGGTAGGGACTACGCTGCCACACAACCTTGTTTCTGTCTTAGTTGGAAGTTATGGTGGAATTTTTTTTTTTATCACTATGTAGTATGGAGCTTTCCTTTCTTATTTGCATCGAAATAGATGTGTTTTCAAATATTTACATTAATTTTTATTATTTTATATTTTTTTCTCTTACATTGTATATATAAAGTTAATACAAAATTATTTTATTTAACATAGATATTGAAATATTTTATTTATGACTAATATTGTAATATTTTTTTATTATTGATATTTTAAATACCAGGTGTGAATTCCACATCTCCTTCATAGTGATCTGTAAAAAACACTTATTGATGATATAAGATATTTTTTTAACTTTCAATTACTTATGAGGTCACATGTTCAAATTCAAAGGGGATACAAAATCTCTTGTATGACCCAGGTTGAAATATTTTTTTTGTTATCAATATTTTTTTAATATCCCAGGTTCATAGCTTGGGTGGTAGTATGTTTATTATCCTCCCCATTGGGGTTCAATTTCATCAAAGTGGACATGTTGGCCCCTTCTGATAAGGCCGAACCCTGGGATAGAGGTCCACTCTGGTGGGCTTCATGACACCTCACAAGTTATTGGTATATAGTGACAACCCACTTACCTATTTCCATGGTTACTTTTTTTTTTTTTTTTTTAAATGACAAATGTCAACTCTGTATTAAATATTGAAGGAATTATACATCTCTCCTATTAAAGGGGTTGACGAATTACCTCCTTTACCATCCATGGATCATGGGGAAAACTCCAAGGGTTTTCCACTTTTACCATGTATGGATCATGGGGAAGTACTTGGAGGGTTTTCCGATAGGGTTTCCTTGGAAAAAAATATATCGTGTCAACTCCATGTTGAGCACGAAAGGAATTACACATCTCCCTCATACTGGGTTACATCTCCCTCATACTAGGTTGTAGAAAGTGACATAATACATTCTATTTCATTTGATTACAAATCCAATTTCTAGGAATTGATATCTCGGTAAGTTGACATGGAAAGGTCAAAGTTGTGTTTTTGAATGCCTTTCTAAGTGATTAATGCTCCATTACTTGACTAGTAATAGAAATAATGATTCATTTTCCTAATAATTTCATAACAGATTCTTGTATATGCATGCAATTATGAAGAAGGTGCATTTTCTCTTTCTAAATTTTAGATAAAATGTGGAATTAGTGATTTTCAATATTTTTCTACATAAGCCCCCTAGGGTGTTGATCGATTGGTGATAGAGTGCACTGTTAAGGCATTCCCTGTGATGTCGTTGGTTCAAACCTCAACTAGCCTCGTGTGGTATGCTTAGAGGTTATAGTGGTAGCAATGGGATTTGACCCCGTGTCACGCGAGTATGGGATTTCCCTAATTACCAATTCCATGGAATACAAAAATAATTCTACATAAGAAAAATTGCTCTAATCATAAAATACTAATAAAAATAGCTAATATAGGTAATATATTTTCCAATACTCTAATCCTAGAATACTAATAAAAGTGGCTAACATATTTGTCTTTTTTGTATCTCCTTTTGAATAACTATTTACTTCTGATTAAAGATTTGAATATATTGATCAAACTATTTAGTTACCTATGATCAAGGATTTGAGAATAAATGCTTTGTTTGTGACTACCAATTTAGGTGAAGTATCTAACTTATCAATAGTGAATATATTATTCAATGTTGAATACAATGTAACAACATCAATGTATCTCATGTAAATATAAGCATTTGTTCCATTCATTACATTTCCTTCCTCAATATTTAATGTCTCAAATGATTTTGTTATCTTATCTTCTTTAGTCGTGTGTCCAATAATAGTTTTAATAACATTCTCTTGATTTTTCTGTCACGTGTTGTGTTTGATATGTTTCATATTTGGTCTTCCTTTCTAGAAAAATCTACTCAATACTACTACTATACATTCAATTCGACATGATTGATCATGTTGACATTGATGACAATTGCTTTGCAAAATTGCTTTTACTATTTCTTGTTATTAGTCCTTGCTGAAGGCAATGTAGGGACTATAACATTCGATTAGGCATTGACCATCGATTACTTTGCGTTTGACCATAAATATTTTTATACTTTCCAAACTTGTACATAGGAGAAACCTTATTTTTTTTATAATATTCAAATTGATTTTATCAAACACGCTATTGGCTAGCAAGATCGATGTCTTATTGCCGAGCTTGATAGATAAGGTAATATTTTCACTCTATTATAACTTCATTGAATCTAAAATGATTTTTTTAATATGTTATATAACCTAAGTTAGTTTATTATAACTTCATTGGTTTGATCCGTCCGAGAAACTTTATTGATTCTTTTTGAAATGATTTTTCTGAAGACGAAGATTTTTTTATTTTATTTTTTTAATTTTTTAAATTTTTTTGAAGACAACGACAATGCATCATATCGCTTGGAAAATATGACAAATCGATATGTGTGATGCACCGCCTCACCGGTCTATGTATGCATTATGGTGAAGAAGTCACCACATTTTCCTCTCTTCATTGCATAGTTATCACTCATCTTAGCATTTGAACTTCATTGCATCGTTATGACCTCAACTTAGCTATCACTTCATCTTAGCATTTGAACTTCATTGCATCGCTATGACCTCAACTTAGATAGCACTTCATCTTAGCATTTGAAGCTGTAAGCTCTCTTTGTAGGTGATAAGTTCCTTCTTCCCTTATTCAAACTCTTTGTAAGGTCCTCCCGGACACACAATGCAAGATTGATTTGCACACACAATGCAATGTTGGAGGTACTAAAAGTGTGCATATCAAGAAGGATCAAGCACAAATAGAAACAAGGAAGGGAATGCCCAACCTTTTTAGAATAGAAGGCTCGAAAATACTGTGCACCAACTAGGATCCTGGTGCTAAAAATCAATCGATAAATTCTATTTACTTGTTGGTTAGCCTTGAAGAACAATTGCCTTGGTAGTTAGACCACCACAACCACTTTACAATCATCGAAATCATGGGGATATTTATCATTCACGCATATATCTTTTCTTTTCTCCATTTCCAGTGCTGCCATGTTATTCCAAATCATGGCTTGGAATGAGCTACCAAATAGATTTTTTTTATTGATTGTATCCCCCAGGAACAACCACCCTAGATAGATCTAGATTCTAGGCCATCAGTTCCAAATCTATAATCACATACAAATCGAATAACAGTCCCACTAGCAACGAGAGAGGTAAGAGAAGTAACAACATAACCTGTAAGAAGAAGCAACTAACCTTTTAAAGAAATGGAATGCTGAAACAAACAAGGTGAAAATGCCTGGATCTAATTGTATCCTAAACTACTTGAACTAAATTCCCACAACTGATGTAATGTAATGAACAATATTGGAATCCGAGTGAAATTTGTTGATCCACCAACATCAAAGCAAACATATGAGTATGTATCTCTTCCATTTGAGTCTGCAACATACCTTTTGGATCGAGAGCCGGGTCAAGAGTCAAGAGAGGGGAACAACCTGGATCATACATTCAGTAAGGTCCGTGAGTAGTCGCTAAAAGGAAACCCGCATGGGATCCTTGATCATTGAATATCCCTAGGTGGCACCAATGTCGTAGGCTCTCCTAATAAAAATTGAAACTGAAGAACTTCTTACCTTCTTACTTATGCTTTTCCTCCCCAATCAAGCCAAAATCATACTCTCGCTACAAATGATCCTCAAACACTTGCCAAAAGACTATGGAAAACGTGCTGAAACATGAGTTGCATATTTATTTGATTGGGAAGGTACCTAACAAATGCATTTTAAATTGAATATCCTCCTTGTTGGCATCCCAACGAATGAGAATGCTTGGGTTCATCTAGGAACTAACTGCAGAACGTGTGGCTGCAACTATTTTTGGCTATGCGCTTAAGCTTCATTTGTATATTGATAGGGGGGGGCGGACAAAACTATACCCAGGAAAGTAGATCGACCAATAAAATCCCCACTCTCCTACCCAAGATTCACTTGGAAATGCAAATAACTTGAATAATAAAGGGCATTGGTCCCTTTCCATTAGGTCATGTAAATCCCACATGCATGTTTTCATTCTTTTGGGAGGGGAAGAGAGCCTGTCTTGGTCGATAAGCATTAGTTGTTCTTTCTATCATAGCCACAACCTTCGTTACTCCATCCGATTCCTAAAAGGGGTAATAGATGGAATGCATTTTTAGGACCAATAACTCTTGAAGCTATGCCACTATGTGGACCATATTATGCACCCAATCAACATGAGAGCAACATGTTATAGAGCACATAGTGGTGAATGAGATAAGGTTCCTTATTTCCTTCATGGCTTCAGTCGTAGGTCACATGAACTTCTCATGATTAGTCAGAATTACCTTTTCTTGTGAGTTGTTGCAACATTGTATGAATCTCCTATAGAAACAATTTATGAATATCCTATAGCGTAAGATTGAGCTTAGTGGTCGACTCAACACAAGGGGGATTTTTCGTTTCAATTTGAACCCTCCTCAACCAGTTTTGATAAACTCCCACAAACTAGAAAACAACACAATATTTCAAAAAGGTGGAGGAGAAGGTTGAAGGTTTCCCAGATGAGAGGAAAACAGGTTGCAGGCCAGTCCAGAATGCCATGGATTTTCAAATGTTAGTATGATCCCATAGGGTCTACGACACATGGGAAAATAGACTCCAACAACTCCCTTCCAAAGGGATCCTTAAAGGGGGGTGCCTTCTTTGGAGATTCAACACCTATTTGCATCTTAAGGCATGCATGCTAGGTAGCTTAAATGGCTACATTTCCCATACATCCACTAAATCCCCCCACCACATGGTTTCATGACAGGACATGTAGTTGTGAGGAAGAATCTTGGTTATGAAATGCAAGTGGCATTCGTTGTATAAATTATCATTGATAACTAACATCTACAAACATATGTGGATGATAAATGCTTGGTGTATAACTCCACATGCAGGTTATTTAATTTTAGTTTTATTTCATCTCGTTTTATTTAAATTTATTTAAATTTAGTTTAATTTAATTAAATTGATTAGTGTGATACCAATATATAGGCTGTGGAATTGACTGCAATATACTCTTCGATTATACATCAATAGGATATTTTAGTTGCTTACCTGAGTCTCTAGTGCAAGATCAGAAGCACATATTTTCTTTGAGCATGGTGGAAGGTGAACCCATCTTGACCGTCCTAGGTATAATTTTTTTTATTATTTGTATCTATGACCAATGTTGTTAAGCCGAGTGAAACTATTTAGAGCACATATTTGAGGGTTCATGACATGGGATAAAAATGGCAAGAAATTGCTTCACTTAATCCTCGTATTAGAAACCCATACATTATTTTTCCAAATCAGAGTATTAGAATGAAATAACAAAAGTTCAAATCCCTTGATTGTACTATAACGATACAAAATTCTTATTTGCTTCATGTACACTGTTATAAACTAGAGATGCTCTTAGTTTTCGTTGGAGAAAATATGTATATAAATTTCAATTTATTGTATTGACAGTCTTATAAGTTTTCTTGTATACTTTTGTGAAGGTTTAAAAAATCAAGTATATAAGATCCATTTCTTTAAAAAATCAAGGATATCCATGTGTGATCCATGGAATAGGAAGCGATCAAAGACTTGCAGTTAAAAACAATGCAATAAAGGTAATAATAGATCAATATACAACGACTAAGTCCCCACTTAGTTAGGTTTCCTGCAATTCTTTATGATCTGTCCACTAGTGCCCATTAAAGGTTTGATGTTCACATATTAACCATAGTCGCATCAAAGTCCGAGAACAAGGCGATTTGGTTGGAGGCGTAGGTAGTCACCTGTGAATCAGTAGAGCCTCCGTTGAAGAGTTCTTGATCGAAGTGGAGAAGCCCTTTCTTTATTTTTGTTAACTTTGACAGTAAGGCATTTTGGGCCTATTGTTTTGGTCTTGATTGATGCAGACCTATTTTAGGTTAGATGTCTATGTACAATACAATAAATTAGTCTTGCTCCAAAAGTGGGTTCCAATGAAGAAGCAAATATATGTGTATTTCATGTTTCCCTAATGCATCTGGATTGAATTCTATTTATGAATTACTATAAACATCTATTTTTTTAATCTATTCTGTTTTGTTCTTATATTTCCATGACCTCCAACCTTATTTTGTTGATTAATGAACATTGTTTGATCCTCAACCTTATTTTGTTGATAATGAACATTGTTTGGATAGATGATGAGTAGCACACACAAGGTTCTTGTTTGGTTGTGGTGTAGGACTATGCTTATAAACCAATACAGTTCCACTTAACTTTGTGAGCCGAGATACTGTAATGCCCCATATTTTGGCCTTAGGTAGTTAGAACTTTGATTTTTCTCATCTTAGTAATTCATTGCTTAGCAAATATTTATACTCAATAATGTTGATATAGACATGTGATATGTGTGCATCTAGAACTATTTATGCATTGCATTACATTATTTTTATTTTTATATGTTCATGATGACGATGGTTATGTGATTTGGTTAAACATGCAAATTTGAATATGGAATTTTAGTACAGTGGATACTAGTGTAAAATTTTGTTGTGGACGTATAATTGATGTGAGGCATGTTGTAAATAAGCATACATTTCTTAATTGAATGTCAATACAAATACGCATGATCATATGAAATATGTGATGTGTTTGCATGGATATGAGTATTGGTGAACTAACCTATAGGTCGAAAAGCTATGCAATAACCAAATGATTGTAGTGTTGGGGTAACTTGGATGTTGTAGACATAAAAAAGGTAGCATATGCTATAAGTTGTACTTATGATTTAATTTATGATTTCAAATATCGCTATGATATGTGGTAAGTGTGGTTTTGACAGGACGTGCAACTTGCCCATAGTGGTTGTTAGATGACGTAACTCTAAGAACAATAGTTGCATAGTATGACTTGATGTAGGGTGTTGAACCTAGTTCTATGAGAAGGGGTGGAGGTATTTCCCATCATTTATCGTCCAAAACTTACAGTCATGGGAGGGATGTGTGAATTCACGCTCCCCTAGACCCGTGATGGAGACTACTAGTTGCCTGCTGGGGAAGCTTGGTCGAGATGTATGCCACTTCTTCTTATGGGTTCTATCTGGAGTTATGTCAATATAATTGATGCTCCAACTTATTCCAGTAGATGAAATGATATGATGGAAGATGAAAGTAGGTTAGGAAGGACGAATTCTTCGATGATAGTTGAGAACATTTATTAGGGATTATATGTGCCACTATTTTTTACTCACTTGGTTCCCACCATGTTTAAAACCCTCTTTTGATTCCCTTTCGATATTTTGAGTGTGATAATGAGTTATTGACGAATTATTGTAATTTTTTTCATTAAGATTATTAAATGATGCAATTACTCGATCTTTTGTCCCACATGCATTGGTGTGATCATACAAGAACAATGCACTAGAAGAAGTGGTTTTTTTTTTATCGTTAGTACATGCATCATATATGTGTCCGCTAGCTATGCACACATACCCTACATATGTACACTAGTACAATTAATTAATGTATTAATTATTAAATTAGATTACTAACTATTTAATCGAATGGTTTAATGACTATGTAAATTATATTGCATACAAAAATATCTAGAAGCATTAAATACCTTCTTTGACTTTGGTTGATGGTTGGTATGATGAATTAAATGAGCATGGTGGGTTGTCATGTACATTTTGGGAAAAATTGTCAAATTGCGTTTATTAGCTAGCATGAGAAGAAATACTTTGCATTTTATTTATTGTTGTTTTATGCAAAGTCTTTTATATTTTAGTTTCATTTTAAACTTTTCCCAAAAATCTAAACAAGGGAGGTTGATGGCTATTAATGAGGGTGGTTGAAGAGACTTGGGGAATGGAAAATGTAAACTTGATAAATAGGATATGAGGTTGAGAGGTTTGAGGGGGTGGAGAGGCTGGACAATTATTGGAAGATATAATTCTTGTGATAGTCTTGTTAGATCATGTGCTTTTTTGTTCTTGGAGTCATGCACATGGAGAACCAAGAAACCTTTTCTAGGCTCCTAGTTGGCTGGGAGGATTTCGTTGTTTCCCTTTGGGCAAGTGGAAAGAGGAAATGCTTCGAGGCATATTCCTACTAGTGGCAGGACTACATTGCAAATGGTAATCTTCAACATACTATGGATGAGGTATTTTACTTGGTATATTTTGTTATGTTCCTATTTAAATAGTAAAGTTAACTTCTTATTTATTTTATCATCTTGTTTAGATTCATATATTTGGATTCAAATTTTAAATATTTAGCATTGGAAAAATGTAAAAGAGTTTTGAGTATGTTGTAGGATATTTAATCTATGAAAGTAGAAAATTTTGTTTATACTTAATGCATGTGTTTAGTTTATTGTAACATCCC
>ML845357.1:21996-36777 GCA_009831015.1 Picea engelmannii
ATTGGGTTTAGGATTTAGACATGGGGCTTAGTGTTGAGTTTTCAAAGTCTTATGTTCAGGAATAGGATTAGGATTTATACCCATGCTTAGGCATAGGGAGTAGGGACTTAGACATAGGATTGAGGGATCTAGTAGAAAAGGCAATCTGCTGTTAGCTAGTCTCCTTTATTTTAAAAACCTTAAGTTAGATGGAGTGACTTATTTTATTCTAGTGGTGGAATGCAATGTTCGTATGAGATAGCATAAAACRAATTTAAAAGTTATTTATTSCATTTTTAGGGCCATCTGAATTAGCGTTATTGTTATCTCATGGTACTGATATGGAGCTTTATATTAAAGGATAACATAATTGGGGTAGGAAGGTGTGATTGTATCCTCACTATATTTTATGGTCTTGCAATAGGTAAAGGAAGAATGTTATGGCATAATAAAATAAGAATATGATGTTAGTGTTGGTGACATGATATTAATGTTATTGTTAGTTCAAATGCAAGGTTATGGGATTATGAAGATAAAGGACATTGTTATTCATTGTAATGCATTGAAATTTTATTGTTATTAATGACGCATAAGATGTAAGGTCCTTGAACCAAGTACCTTGAATTACTAAGATTTTATAATTGGGGAATCTGCACTTACTTAAATTTACATTCTTATACGGTTGGACTGGGTATCTCGTCTACTAATGGAGTTCAATTGGAGTTTTGGGCCAGTGTTAAATGCCTTTGAGTCATAGGAAAGACCTTGTCTTAACTTTGTTTGGTCGTTGTCGGAGTCCTTGTCTTGCACCTTCCGTAGAAGACGTGGTTGCTCATTCGTCTTTTGTTGCGCTGGGTTGTAATAATTTGTTGATTGGACTGCTTGTGTTGGGCGGGATGTAGACACCTCCATGCAGCCTTAGTATGTAATTCTGGGTCTGTGATTATTCTGTGTAAAGAATCCAGTGCCGTATCAAGAGTCTCGGGCCCTTTAAAGGCAGGGTTCCACTCTTGCGACACACCTGACGGAGATTACTAGTTTCTGCCTGAGCAGTCGACCAGGAGCCTATCTAACCTTCTCTCTCTCCGGAGCAAAGGACTAAGATTAAATGCCCTGCTTTCTTGTGCATAAATAGTAAAATCTACTATTATGGATTCTTCCTGATGTCTATGGTCGTTAATGCTTGCAGTTACTTATTGTGCGCCTTGTGTCTTCTTGTTGTGATCATCGTGGTTGCATCTTGTTAGTCATCGGGTGGCGACCTAGAGTCAAGTGTGTCTATTTCCTTTCTACACGCGTGCACACACCTTAAACCAAAAAGAAAAATAAATAAATTTGCACCTGTTACCAGAGTTGTTGTCGTAACGAGGATGTTGTTACATTTATCAAATATTAATTCTTATCATCTAATGGGAGGTATTACAGATACCTTGAGGGAGTCTACTTACAATCATGTTTTCTTCAATTTGATATTCGAACAATACTATTCTCTTTTTGTGCTTTAACTCAATGTATTTTGACTTGCAGATAAGCTATTACTTTATACTACTTGTAGATGAACTGTGAAAAGAAAAAAGGGGATAGAAGTCGGAACAATGGAGTGAAGAATGAGCCATCTGAAAATTCAAGAAGTAGGACATAACAAAATACGGTTGGCCATAAAATCGATGCAAATATTGTTGAAATTATATTATGTTTCTGCAATAAGAAGATGAACATACCTTAAATGGGGATGAAGAATTGACAACAATTTTTGAGAAACCTATTAGTTTCATGGATAGTGCAAGGGAATTTGCATTTGGTAGTGCAAGTTTCTTTGTTCCAGGTGCTCAATATTGTGCCATAATTTGATCTTGGCATAATCACAGGCACATGTTCAGAGATTGAGCATGCAATGAAAAAGGATCTACAATGCAAATCCATTTAGTTGTTCAAGGTCTTGCATATCCTTGATTTTTTTAAAGAAATGCATCTTATATTTCATTAATGTACATGAGAGAATACACATTCTTCATGAATGAAAGATTCAAACTATGAAATGGCTCCACCCAAAGGACCATATAGACTATACATAACCTTTTTAGGTCGATGAGTATTGCTACTTTTCTTCTGTTAGTTATTTTCCTTCAATATTTGAATTTTTTTATTTAAATTTACTATCAATACATACATCTAGACTATGTTGGACCATACAGTTGCTTATATTCATGCTTCTCCAATTTTTTTTGTTTTCCATCCCTTTATGATATTTCTATTGCATAAAATTACAAGTTATATGGCTTCAATTTGATTTTGTTGAGCACTCTACAAACATTTTCTTTCTCATACACATTGAAGTTTTCTATTTACTTCATGTCACACCCCATTAGATTTTCTGTTGAATTCACACGTGATTTTGTTGAATTCATGAACTTTTGCAGTGTAACATTGTAAACCATGAAAGGGTCCCTTAGTTAAAAGTTTACAGAGAATTTGATGCTATCTTATTAAACGATATGCATGAATTTTAAATATGTGGTGATGCCAATATTAATGCAGGTCATGGAAAACTGCATGCCCCCTCCCCCAATATCGACATGTATAACTTTTCAACCTTTGGATAATAACATCATTTCTATTGGAATGGAGGATTCAACAATTCAAATTTTCAATATTCAACTCGGAAAGGTGTTGTGGATTTACATTTTTCCTTGTAGGGCCTAGTATTTTTTCCTGATCTCTTATGTTATTACTAAAATTCCAGTGAATGAGTTCAATTACAAAAAAACATGAAAGTGAAGGGGCACCACAAGAGAATACTTGGCTTGGAATTCTCCAAAGCTTTAAATGTTTTGGTATCCTCTGGAGTTGATCCATAGGTATATATTATAATACCTTTGGAGGTAACTAGATTATCTACCTTCACCATTTAAGATATTGAATATAAACCTTTTGACTTATCTACCTTCACCATTTACAATATCAAATAAATTTTTTGACTAAAACCAATGTCACGGTGGAAACTCCATGTGTGGAACATAAATGGATGGGAGAAGTGTAAATTTGAAAGCCATACATTCATAAACATGAATATTGCCATTAGACAGGAATATTGCCATCACCACTTGCAAATATATAGTTCAGTGTCATAATATTGATCGAGTTCACTTGCTAGTAGTGCAATAGAGACAAATTGCTATTTATGATGTAGAGGCAAATGCACATATAGTTCCTTTGATAGAAAGGTATGTAGGAACCATAACAAAATCATTTGGAAGGCTTTGGAAGGTTTATCGAAGATTAGATATGTTTCAACCCAAAGGATATACTTCACCTACAACAACAGTTCTATCAAAACTATTCGACAGGGACATCACCAATGTAATGGCACTTGTTAGCAAATGCTTTTCTTCAATCATTGCATCCATATTCGTGTGTTTTTTGCTTCCCATTCTCTATAAAATATGACACAACTAGAAAATAAGTAATAGTAGGTGTGCAACTTCTAAATGCTCCATATAATGTAAGAAAACAAGGAATATTTCTATGATTATTTGATCTTTTTCATTATATAATTATTTTAGATTTGGTTAAAATGCACACTTCTACAACTTAGTATCACAAACATCTTATTAAATATGTAAAATTAAAATCATCATATATTAAATTTAATATTAATGAAATTTAATTGAGGGACCGAGGTGCTACATGATAGTGTTAGGGCTAGGGTGACAAGTGGTTCTTATATTTGTAGGGCCCTCAAGATCGATGATCCACCATAACTGGTGGATTATTTAGATGATGCACTAATGGAAGATATGGTATTTGCAAACCCACTCATCAATCTAGACCTTGACCCGTACTTCAGTTGTGTCAGTTCACTAGATCTAGGTTTTCTTCCCTCTAGACAAGTTTAGATCCAAACAAATCTATCTATTCGGATGATCCTTCAGGAACTTTACGTCAGTTATCAGAAAGGATTTCAGAGGGTTTTCGGGGATCAGGATCATACAGATTTGTGGGTAAGTATGGAGAGACAAAAATTGTCTCACCTCCATTCTTAACCGATCCCATGTTTCCTAGTGTGGTTCATTCAAATTCATAAAACCTTGAAGGGACTAGTTCTCTAAGCTTTGTCGATAGTAAGATTAATGGTGAGGAGCTTCAAGGGGACCCAACGTTGTATGGTTGTGGGAAGTTTTCTCATAAGAGGTAGAAGGTAGTAAAGTCTTGTGGAGGGATTTCTTTGGTGGTTGATGAAGATTTGCATGTCAGTCGAATCACAGATCCGAAGGGAAGAGCGATTGTAGGGAAATTATGAAGATCAAGGATGTTTGTGACTACTCTCAGTTTATGGATGGAGGGTCAATGGGTCTCAGTTCTTGGGTATCTCTTGATCTTACATCTCTTTTCGTAGGGTTGGATTGGTTTTATTTTTCATATCAAGGAGGATGTTGGCAAGATTTTGTCAGCTCAATGGTTCTGGGATCGACATATTCTATGTGCCAAGCCATGGAATACTCTTTTCAATGCTTGAGAATATTCTCTATCAACATTTCCCACATGGATCAAACTTCCCAACCTCCCTCTTGAGTTTTGGTCAAATTCAATGCTTAAGGCCATCGATGATGTTTTGGGGAAGTTCATTACTTTAGATGTTAGCTATAAACACAACAACTATAGGGTTGTGGCTCATGTTAGGAAATGAGACACACTTCCAGGCTAAACATAGCAGAAGAGAGGAAGAATGATTTAATCAAGAAAGTAAATGACACAACAAGAACACAATACACAAATATTTTACCCTGGAAACCCAAACCGAGAAAACTAGCATTCCTTTAGTGTTCTTGTCACACACCCAACCCCCTAAGTATCCTTTTAAGGGATGGGGCATATTTTTTTTTCTTTTCTCAATCACCTCGAATCTCTATAACTAGGATTCCATTGTCTTCGTTCGACGAGGGTTTTCCAATCACTATAAATTTGTCCAGATCTGAGTTCTGGATCAAAGGTCATGGTCTTTCAAAGTTCTTTAGGTCTCCATCGACTAGAGTCATTCACCACCATGTTACACCCACGTGGCTCCCTGTCACCTGACATGACACATCATCATAGCATACAAAGTCTTTCCCAACAAGAGGTTGATACTTTCCTAGCTCTTATAGGTATATTAAATTGATTAATCATTATCATAATAAAATCTCGCTCTTTACTAGTCATTTAATTAATCCCCCTTAGAGATAATTAATCTTCATTAATTCATTAACCCCATAATTACACTTTTATTTGGCCTAAATTACCGGCCTGATAAAAACGACGATTACTTCCCTTTCACCTTGGGAATCCCACAATTCAGGGTGAATTTAGTGTTAATTATTATATTAGTACCCCGCCATATTAACTTATAACCCAATCATGTTACTAAATAGTTTATTTAATTAATTATATTATAATATAATCCTATTTAATTATATTATAATATAATTAAATATATCAAAAGGCACTTATGGTTATTAATATCAATTAATGCCTAAGTCACCAGAATTCAACGTAATTATTCTCCACACTTTCATGAACATACCCAGAACTCCCGAATGTCAAAGCTCCGGAGAGGGTCCCACTTATATTATACCGTGATGCAAATATAATAAATTATATTACCTTATAATATAATAAATTACATTTAATATTTCTTATAATAGATTTCATGTTCTTAATCTCACTAAACATAATATAATGTAGTTAATTACATTTAATATTTATGCTAACATTGGAACACATAAAGGTAGGTTTAGGCCTTCGGTCATTTTAGCTCTTGCACTCTATCACCCCAGACATCTTGGAGTGTCAAAGTCCCGAAGTTCCAGAGTCCCGAAGTCCCAAACTCTCAAATTTCCGAAGTGGTCCCACACACTTGGGTTATAATATGCATATAATATAATTATTTGGGAAAAGGTTGACCTCGTCCACGTAAGGGTTTTATGATATTATATACTATATAATAATTCCATAATCCCCCTTAAAGTTTGTACCTAAGGTTGAATTCGTGCCAAAAGCCTTCGGGAGTTATCACAACGCAATCACTTCAACATCCCAAAGCCCCGAAGTCTCAAAGTGGTTCCACGTGCATACATTACACATTAAATAATAATTTAAATGGAAAAGGAATTGGTCTTGTCCATGTGTTCATTGTAATATATTAATTTTATAATAACCCCATCAAAATTCGATCCCAAGTTTTCATAAATTTCCAATACACACACACACACACACACACACACACACACACACACACACACATATAAATTTCACACATTTGTCACTCCCAATGCCCGAAGTCCCAATAATTATGAAATTATTAAGAGGTTGATCATGGGTAGTATGTAATGTTCCTGCCTTCGGGTCATTCTCCAGTTCACTTTCCACTTCAAACCTCTGGAGTCCCGAAGCCACGAAGCTCCAAAGTGTGTTAAGAAATTATCATAATGATCAATTATGAGTTTATTAACACACACACACACACACACACACACACACACACATATTACCATCTTCCTACACGTATTCAATGTATGGTGAGGTTTAATTTGAATTTTATTTAATTAAACATGTAATTAAAGGAAATGAAAATCAATTTCCTATTTTCTAGTATTATAAAAAGATGTAATAAAAAAAATCCCAATTTCCCACGAAATTTCTTCATCCTTAACTTAGAATTTGATTTATAATTTATTTTCCTCCTAAGTAAATGAGTAAATTTCCTCCTTCCTACTGAGCTTTAGTTTCCCTACCTAAATTTAAGGAGTTGGTCTCAAAACAAGGATTCCCCCCATAGTAAATTTTGGTTTTCTACCAGAAGTTACAACTCTCCGATTTAAGGGGATTCCTTCCAAGTTTGTAGGGATTTTCACCTGTAATTAGTATAAATATTTATTAATGTCCATACAAGATTGTAGGAGCTTTTATATTCTAATTTACTTAGGAAATTACTTCCTTATTTCCCTAATTCCTTTCCTAATGCTTATTTATAATAAATTTTGGTATTTATCCTCAATGGGCTATCTCCTTAAGGCCCAATTACAATTCTGAAACTTTTTATTTTCTAAGTGTTATAATATATAAGTTCTAGGACACCTTAAGATCATAATAAAACCTATACATAATTTTTTTGTCTCTTTCCTTTCAAATTCCCGTAGAGGTTCTAATTGTATTATTTGTCCTCATTAGAACATAAGATAGGCTATAAGCTAGATCATCCTGAACAATCCCATCTAGAATTCTTCTTTTAGAACACAAACAACTAAGAAGTAAGGAGATAAGTTGAAATAGTATTTAACTGAAAGCTTACTCATAAGTTCACCTAAGTTCCTGAACTGATTTAACAGAGGCCAAATTTTCATTTCTCTAGAACACTTGTTATCTCCTTTCTGTACTTAGGTTTATTCATACACATATATGTGATTTTGCAGGTGATCCACCCACATTCTATTCCAAATATGACCGAATTCATGTCACTAACACTTTCTTTGTCTAGATAGGTACATGCAGAAGGTAAAATCAACAATAGAGGTGATTTTGAAAATCCACTTCAGATTTTTCAGTCACTAGTGCATCAACATCACAAGATCTCTTATTTAAACATAATATAACTCCAACATTCATAAAATTCATAGAATTCATATTATAAGAGAAACTAATCAAGAAAAATACAAGGCTTAGAGAAACACCTATCTGACAACTTGAATTTAGTTGTCAACTGTTGAAGGGTGTTCCCTTTTCCACCCAACCATAGGCATAGTTGTTTTTGAAATGGTTTATAATTTCCTACCCCCTAGCTAGATCATGATGCCCTGAGAGATATTCTTCCTTCTATTCAACAACAATTAGGGATGGAGGTTACTCTCCTCTTCCCCCAAGAACTTTACAGACCTGTTTTCTCTCCACCAAGCAAGGGGATCAACAATGAATGCTTCCTCAATCACTCATATTCTCTACAACCCTGTTTATCAGCTTGGTTCGAAAACGTTGCACAACAGTTCCTGTACCCATAAACACATTCATTTTTCAGTTCTCTTCAGAACTAGAGAGATGCACATGCTCTCCCTCTTTAGAAATGGCCACAAGACCCATTCCTCTTGCATCCTCCCTTCTGCCCATGATTTTATTTTCTTTTCTTTCCTTCCCCAGTAAGATTTTGTGGGTCCATTTCCCAAATTCGGTCAGATCAAGAAGTTTCTAGATGGGTACTCTGCCCATCTTCTCATTGATTCTTGAGGTAGACTTCCAAACCACCAACTTGATTGGTAATTAAACTCTCTAGGTCAGAGGATTATTCCGGGTCTGGACAATCTCAATCCAGTGGAGTACTGGTCTAGTAGGGGTCATTTCAACCATTACTGGTTCCCCTCACCATCTCTCTCATTCATCATGATCTACATTGGCATCCCCTTTAGAAGTTATGAAACATATTACATTTGATTTAGTAACAAAAAAATATAGACATTACCTTCTATAACAAAAGGTTCATCAATTCCAACATCTATACATAATCAATCTGTCCATAGTCTCTTAGAAAACTATAGCTATATTTACAAGCTGGGGGAAACATGGGTATTATAGTTCTGCTCCTTGTTTTCTTATTCATTCAAAATAAAAGGTTACATGTATAACCTTGGTCCACACCTAATACACAATTGACATAATACCCTCTTGCTTACGCAAGAACAACCCTGTAGCCAATTTGGATTACATCTACATGACCAACAACCTCTACGATTATTGATTCCTTTATTAATTTCATTATCCTTTACGACCTTACAACACACCCTATTTATAGGATTTACAATAGGAAAAACCATAAAGAAATGGCGCCCAAAAGACAATTGCAGATCCATGCATATCATTGGCTATCAATCCCACAAATATTTGGATTATGTTACATTTGACTACCAAGTTGGGTTACCGTCGAATACCGGTCAACCTTCAGTCATCACATGCTCGCTTTTCGACCTCTTGTTTTTTTACCTCTTCGATTTGTTTTTGATGCATTTACCATGTCGAACGATCTACACCTTTGACTTTGACTTTAATTAGTTGACCAACCTCAACCTTCGACTTGTTGTCGATATACCTTGACTTCGTCTTTACCCCGAGTCAAACCACATCGACCTTTGACTTTGACTATCAGTTGATCCACCTCAACTTTCACTGCAAATAATATAACAATCCGAAATTCTCCCACTTGTTGTATTCTTTGCTGAAACAAGGAGATCTTTGAACTTTAATTCACAGACCCAGGGAAACAATGCCCATTGCCTCTCTGCACAAAGAGAACTTCACAACACTCAAAGACTTGGTCAATGAGTCTGGTATGTTTTCCAACATGTCTACTTTCTCCAACAACACCTTGTTGCTTTCCTCCATGTCTCTCACGAAATGGTATTGTACATCAATGTGCTTAGTCTTCGAATGATAAGATGGGTTCTTTGCAAGAAATATTGCGTTTTGAATTTCACAAAATATCTTCATAGCTCTCTACTCAAACCTGATTCCTGAACACAACCTTTACAACCATACTACTTCTTTTCTTCCATGAGTGGCTGCCATGTATTCAACTTCTATTGTTGACAAGGCTACGACCTCATGTCGCTTACCCATCCAATTGATTGCTCCATCAAAACATATTGAAGACATATCCATTGGTCTACCTTCGTAGATCCATATCTCCACCCCAGTCGACATTGACAAATCCATGTAAATTTAATTCACTGTCACCTCTAGGTTTTCCTTGGTATCATATAACATATTCTTTTGTGCCACACAAATACCTGAATACTCTCTTGACAATTATCCAATGCTCCTTCCCAGGTGTCGACATGTATCTGCTCAACACTCCCACTGCATTGACAATGTCTGCCTGAGTGCAGACCATCACATACATTAGACTACCAACAAGACTTGCACAGGGAACACATGCCATTTCCTCTATTTCTTCCCGTGTCTTTGGACATTGTTCAACAATTAGCCTTGCTCCCACAGGGATTGGCACCTTCACCGGTTTGCAATCATGCATGTTGAAATGTTTCAAAATTGTTTCAATATACTTCGTCTGGTTCAAATAGAGCTTTCTAGCTGCTCTATCTCTCTTAATCTCCATTCCCGGAATGAAGTTAGCTACACTGAGATCCTTCATGTCGAATTTGGAGGATAACTGCTTCTTGAGCTTTTTTATTGCGTCAATGTTGTTTCCAATCAACAACATGTTATCAACATACAAAGATACATATACGAAACAAACACCTTCTTCTTTGGAATATATGCAGTGATCAACTTTGCTTCTCAAAAATCCTAAACTAAGGATGTATGTGTGGAACTTTTGGTACCACATCCTTGGTGATGGCTTTAGACCATAAAGGGATATTTTCAATTTACACACCAAATGTTTCTTGCCCTTTACTACAAATCCTTTAGGCTGTTTCACGTAGATTTCCTCTTCCATGTCCCCATGTAGGAATGTTTTCTTCACATCCATCTGTTCTATTTCTAGATCAAATGTTGCAGCCAGAGACATTAGTACTCTAATGGAAGTTAATTTTACAATAGGGGAAAAAATCTCACCGAAGTAGACTCCTTCGACTTGGAAATATCCTTTCGCTACCAGTGGAGATTTGAATTTATTGACTTGACTTATTGCATTCATATTCTTGACTCATTCATATTCTTGACCTAAGAATTTTCGTACTCTACCTCTTATATATAGTTCACATTAATTAAACGCATCATGTTATGTTTGTGGAGTTGAATTAGTAGCATAGTACCGTCCTTGAAAGGCAATCAATTCATCCTTTGTGCCTGTTTATCCTAATTAAAGCCTTAATGAAAATAGAGACACCTTTTAGTTTTTCACCCTTCCAATTTGTCAATTGATTGGAGATTTTAATAAGGGTTCTTGAAGTTTCCAAAGTGTTCCCTTGAGTGTTTCAACAACTTGCTCCTCGAATATTTAACGATTAATGATGTTTAAGTTTTTAGTTTACTTGCGCCAGGGAATAAAACTAATGATTCCCTTGCGCCTTGAACTTGATGTGAATAGATTATTTGCGCATGAAATGAAATCGGTGAATAAATATATTCTCTTGCGCAATTGAAGTAATATTGATGAGTTATTGATTGTTGTAGATATTAGACTTCTTGTGCGCACTAAAAATATAATGTAATGTATGATTGTTTAGATATTAGACTTCATGCGCAAATTGAATTTAATGTAATAAATGATGGTTTTAGATAGTAGACTTCTTGCACGCAATGAAAATATGATGTAATGAATGAGTGTTTAGATATTAGACTTCTTGCACGAACGAAATTTAATGTGACAAATGATTGAAATTATGCTAATGGTTAAGTGGTTAGATTGCGTGGCTCTATGGACTAATACTGACACATAAATGTTTAGGCTTTTGATTACTCGCACGCATTACAATAATGGTGATGCATGATTAGTTTAGTAATACAATTTACTTGTGCACCTTCATTTAAGTTGGTGTGTGATGTCTTCATAATATTCTCTTGCACCTTGAATTTAATGTTGATCACTATTACATCATGAATAAGTTGCTATTATTCTTGTGTCTTGAATTAATGTCAACAAGTGACTGATTTAGTAACTAGTTTTCTCTTGTGCCATTAATTAAGTTGACATGTGATTGTTCTAGAGTTGTTTACTCTCATGCACAATGAATATTTAATGTTGATGAACAATCGTTAGAAATTGATATTACATGCGCCATGAATTAAATGTTGATGTATGATTGATAAAGATGATGATTACCCATGCTCCATGATTTATTGATGATTAGGATTGAATGATTGATCTAATTGATGTGGACTTGATTTTTAGTGGGATTGATACACCTCCTTGTTCCTCAGAAAAGTCTCCAACCTTGAGACCTTAAATGGTAAAAATCAATTGAAACCTGGGCTTGAGCGTTGCTTATGTGTCCTGGAGGTCCTAACCTTGCAGGGTAGGTTGGGCGGGTAGTATCTTTATCTCATTCTTATGTTATCCTTATGGTCCTTATGTTATTGTTATGTTATCTCATGCTATCCTTGTGTTATCTGATGTTTATCCTTATGTGATGAGTTGAGCGATTAAAAGTATTGATGATTCCAGTTGATTGTGATGAGTTGATCTTGCGTCACCATTCATGACATTTTCGATTTTGTGTCGTTATTCAATTACGATGATGTGTTGATTATATGTCGTGAATAAATATGTTGATGCGTCGATTGCGACATTATTTTATTATGACGATGAGACGCTTTTAATTCCTTTAATTATGATGTCGTTAATTATGCACTGTTGAATTATGAGTTGACACAGATTCCTAATGCTTTTTTTTTTTTTTACCTATTGTGCTTCTCTTTTTCTTAGGTGTAACAGAGGGTTGTTACATCATTGGCCACTTTAATTAACACAATAGTTGCTTCCTTTGTCCATGCTTGTGGCTAATTGCATGATATATCCAAATATAGGACCAAGATGTGAGAGTAGTGACATTATTAAGGAAGAGGACAAAAAATTGATTATAAGTAAAAATAGTGTTTTCTAGTCATTCATTGACCTTAGAAGCAACTACCCACCTGATCCAAGAAAGAGGCATCTTTTCATGGATTGGTTCACATTCTTGTAATTGATAAAAAATTGGATGGATCAATGGTATATGGTATTTGATAAACCTCTTTGCAACGATAGGAAGGTTCACTCATATTTTGGGTCTCAATGTCAATTTTTGACATTGGAAAGTTCTAAAGGGTTGAACTTGGCCTTGATTAGGATCAAGCAACTACCAGACATAACCCATTGGGGGAGCCACCCACTTCTAGTTAATTGGCTAAAAAATTACCCTGCCTAGACACATCAACCTGAAGATAGGATTTGGGCCACTGGTAGTGTGATATCTTTCTTGACATATAGTCTAGTTCATAAAAGTTCATTTGTGGAAGAATTCCATAAAGACCCATCATTTGATGATGTTAGACCAATAGGTATATGATCCGAAATGATCTTTTAAAGACTTGGTTAAGTTTTAAGCATGAGTTCATTTACCAATTATGAATTGATGAAAGAAGAAGAAATTAATGAGATATTATAGCAACCATAATAAGAAATGAAAATCATAATGTAAGCACATAAAACAACAAACCATAATAGCAAAGTTGTTAACGAAGTTCAACAAGATTGCCTATGTCTCCGGGCCTTTGTCTCAATGGATGAGGCTTTCTTATTTCTCTTCAATTCTTCAAAAGTACATAAAAAAAAGTGTCAAAAGGATTACAAACTGGTCTGACTGTGTTCTTCTCGACCTCAAGAATCTAACACAATTGACGACACTAAAAAAGGATGAGCGTAACTCCCGGAATTGGTCCACAAACTTCCCCTCCTCAATGGCTTCCCTGCATAAAAATGACTTTGGCTTTCAAATTCCTCAGCATTTCTGCTATTATGAACCTCTCTAATGATGCTAAGAACCCCCACTTTATATATATTTGGAGTTGGTATCAATATCTTAACTTCCTTCCAAGATCTGGCCTCAAATCGGGCTCCAGTTCCCCCAACAATGGCTAAAATCCATTAAAAACAAACTTGAAATCATCAAAAAATCATAACATAAAATAAAAACCCACAAATGGAAAAAATACAGGGCACAACCCCCTATTCTCGGGATCCTGGCCATATGGAGGCTCCATATGCTCACGGGTTGGGTGTGCTCCTATTCTTTAGCCCCTGTGCTGGTCAAATGGGCCATGTGGCCTAATGCTTATGCTCCCACGTGCCTCCTACTGGCTTAGCTCCTGGTCTACAACCCCGATCACACGCCTTGGTCAATGGGGCTCGCCTTGCTGACAGGGCGCTATCCCCACAAATATTCCAAACATAAATTTTATTACAATTTGTGCCATATCACTAACAAGGAACACTAATACTGTAGTCGGTTAGTCCAGGGAATTTAGTTCGTTGGCACCCGTGGAGGTCGAGGGTTCGAAACTTGCGAGTAACAAATTTTTTTGACCCAGCCAACATTAGCTAAATATGTAGGGCCACTTGGTGCCCTCTTATTGGGCCACATGTCACCCTGTGATTCATCCATACAATACAATCATTATACAGTCAGTGCATAGTCAGCTGCCACCGTACATCCCAGTCAACTTCCACATTAGCATCCGTACAACCTAATCACCCTGCCACGTGAGCTTCCATACATCCCAGTCACCCTACCATGTTAGATTCTGTACAACCACTTGTCATTCATACTGTCGTGTGTCAGCCTGTCATTGGGCCACGTCATGTATGGACTGCCATGTGTCATTTGTATAGTGCCACGTGTCAAATCTGTACTGGTCCAACTCAATCCAAAAAATCTAAAATTGGGTGACACGTGTCACCTCCTGGTGATGCCACATCAACATGATGATCTCATCATGATGTCATGCTGACGTAACCTGTTGTATTGTTGATGTCAGCAGTACAACATGTTGACTTTTATTAGTTTGACTTTTTGTCTGTCTGGGAAATTGACCAGAACGCGATATCTTTCACATACGACGCCCATTTGCGAAAAAAATTATATGGTCGGAATCAGTGCGACGAGACAGACGAAATGGAATTGGTTTTGTCTGATTCCGATAACTTTTATTTTTAGGTCTTCCTAGATCCATTTTGGATCATGCCTCCCCACTAAGACCTTTTGGTCCTCCAAAAGGGTATTAACCAGTCATCAAGTGTGAGATAGGCCACCCCACTTGTTCTTTGTATTTAAACTCCAT
>ML845358.1:9722-36776 GCA_009831015.1 Picea engelmannii
CCCTAAGCTAGAACCAAATATTTAAAAAAAAAATTTAAAATGGAAAAATTCATCAAAAATTAAAAAAAAATAAAAATAAAAACATTATATATATATATGGGGTTAAAAATATATAAAAGGCGGGGTGATGTCAGGCATCGCCTTAATTCCTTGCGCAAGTAAGGTCCAGGTTTCATGATCACCACGGAACCTGGGCCTTGCCCGTGCTGGGGGCTAGGGCGATGCCCAACATCGCCCCCGCAGTCTTTCAATCATTGTATGGTGTTTTATACATATTTTTATTTTGTTTATTTTGTTTTTTTAACAATTTTAAAAGTTTTTTTTGACAATAAATTTGTTTTTCTACTCTTTTTATTTATTGTTTTCTCATTTTCTCTTCATTTTTATATATATTCTTATTTTTTATTTTTTTTAAACTAGTTATGTTTTTAAATTTTTCTTTAATATTTTTTTTATATATAAATTTGATTTTAATTTTAATTTTTAAATTTCAATTCTTTTGTTTTTCTTAGGTTTTTATTTTATTTTTTAATTTATTAAAAAATGAATTATTTTTTTTGCTATTTTATGTATATTGAAGTAAAGGTAAAAAATGTGTTAAAACTATATTTTTCACTATATTTAAAAAGTATGGAACGATAAATTAATTAAGGACGCATACTTATATGAAAATTCTTAATTTAAAAAAATGGTGTACAGCATTTTTAACATTGGATGAAGCATGAAAACATGATTAAAAACACCATTAAACCCCCCAAAAAATTGAAAATAGATGAAAAAAACACGGTTGAGAAAAAAAATTGAACAATTTGAAAATAGATGAAAAAACAAACATTTAAAAAAAATGGAAACATCATGTATCAAAAAATTTAAAATATCAAAAAACCATCTAAAAAGGGAGGGGGTGTTACTGATAGCACCATTTTTAAAAATGGGTAAAAAACTAGAACTCTATGAGTTCTCGTTAAGTTGGTAACTATGTTTTCCCCTCCCCTAGCTCACATTTTTCTTCCTTACATCCAAGGTATCACCGATCATATTTCAAAAAAATTGGCCAAAACGAATATCAAAACCTTTTTCAAACCTTGTAAAACTCTTATGCAATTATTCAAAAACGCTAAGGACAAATATGGTCCAATGCTTGGCCCAGGAGTCTACCAAATTCTTTGTTCATGTGGCAAATCATACATAGGCCAAACCAATAGATCTTTTAAAGCATGTCTCAAAGATAATATAGCTGATGCAACCCACAATTAGATCACTAAGTCAGTTGTTGATGAACACTCGTTTAAATATGATCACCTAATTTTCTTTTACCAAACCAAAATTATGGCCTTGGTGCCTTATCACTCCTCTCGTATCATTCAAAAATTGCTCGAAATTGAAAAACACCCCAATAATTTCAATCATGAAAAGGGCTACAAACTCAATGAATCGTAGAAGCTCATCATACATTGCCTCAATCATTAAACATATTCTTTCTTAAAATATTTTTATATCATTTTATTTTATTTACCTTAATAATTTTATTCTAATTGTATTTTATTTAAAAATAATATATATTTAACTATGCATCATATTCTTAGAGTGACCCTCTTTGGTGTTGTTTTTTCTTAGTAGAACCCTCTTTTTTAATAGTGGAATTCACTTTCCTTATAATTACTTATTATATTTTTACTATTTTATTTCTATTCTAATTCATTTCCTCACTATTATTATTACTAGTATTAGTATCGTGACTTTTCAGTTTAATTTAATTATTATGTTTTATTTCATTTAGCATATATCCTTCTTAAAAAGGTTTTTTTGGAAGTTTTTAATTTCTCTTTCCCTCTTTACAACTTTAATCATCTAATGGTTTGTGTTCTCTCTATGACAAGTTAATTAATGCTTTTGGAAGTTTTTAATTTCTCTTTCCCTCTTTACAACTTTAATCATCTAATGGTTTGTGTTCTCTCTATGACAAGTTAATTAATGCTTTTTCAATGGTTAACTTGTTATTAAGAATTTTTATTTTAATATTCTTTTATAACGGTTTTTTCATTTTTCAAGAGTTATCTCTTGATTTTTATTCTTTAAATTTATTATCCAACATACTATTTTCTAATAATTTAGCTTTGTCCACTCGAAACATTAAATGTTTCAAAACTTGTTATACAGTTTATTTCTATCAAGTTCTACAACAATTATAACTAACTATAAAAACATACAAACTCAAATTAGTATTGGTGTTAAAACACTAATTTTTATATTAACATCATTTTTCTTATTTTTCTTATGATTTCTTTATCAACTTAATTTAAAAAATGGATGTAAATACCATATTTCTCATTGATTAATAATTTAAATTTCTTCGTATTACAAATCGCATATGGTAATATTTTTACGAAAGCACATATCAATTACTTTAGAAACCTCAACCAAATGTCAATGAAATTTCCTACATATAAATATAGTCTAGGTCTCTAGGTAGGCAGTAGGTAAAAAGTAAACACATAAGTAAGGTAGAAGGGTAAGAAGGTTTGTATCATGCCATGCCATGCCATGTCATTCCTTCCATGTCGAGGAGTCTATAGTTGATACCTCGCTAAGATGAATTAAAGAAGTGGTCTTGGTCGGGTTATTTTCCATGGATCTAAAAAACTTAGTGACCTCTTCCATCGACAAGGCCTCCTTTCCATGGACCTGAGAAACTTGGTGAACTCTTCCATCGACAAGGCCTCCTGCGAGGGGNATATATATATATATATATATATATATATATATTATATAAAAACATTGTTTATTTTCCTTCATTCATCATACCATCCACCATATAATTTTAACAACTTTGTAAACTTCGAGAACTCCTCCTCTTTATATGATCCGAATTTTATGAGAAGAATGAAATGAATACAGATTATTAAAAGATGCTTAACAAAAAATAATAGATATACAGTAAAACTGGTTTTCTATTCAATAAGGAAATAAATTGAAACTGTAAAATGCGGCGGAAAACAAACTTGTTGGAATGGTGGCGGGTTATCTCTGAGAAGAAATGTGATGGCTACACTCATTCACAAGAAGATGGTTACAATGAGGCTCTGAAGGCCTTTTACAATAAATAGGAATGTCAAAATCCCTAGACATCCAAAAACCTAACCCTAGGATATGAAGCGCCAAAAGTCACGTGGGCCCCGTTTGGGTAAGTTAGTACATCAACTTCCCGGGGTCATAACTTTTGCATACGATCTCTATTTTAGACGCATGATAGCACGTTGGAAAGGTATAAATGAGAAGAACAATTTTTTACTGGCCCTGGTTAGTGCCTCTAGCAATAATTTGGGCCCCAAATCCCCAAAAAACGTCGTTTATGGCCTCAAAACGGCCCCGAAAGTTTGGAACCCGAAAAACTGTAGAAAAATTGCCAAGGTGGAAAACTGGTTTTCAAGCCAATGGAATAGGTGGGCGGCCACTGATATCCACCTGGATCAATCCTCTCTTCTTAGGAAGAAATGTTCTCCATTGTGTTGAGTTCCCCCATCAGATGAGGAAATATCTGTTGAATTTGACGTCGGGTGAGCCACTTGCCTTGGTGCAGGAGTTGCCCTACTTTGACGACTCGATAAAGTTGGATCCTTTGTTGTCGAGTTCCCTTGATATATGTGTCCATAATCTGATCACTGGATGCATGTTGCATGTAGTCAAGGTTGAGCTTTGTTGGTGTCAACTGCTCTGTTATCTCTGAGGTGTCCAATAATGGTGGGAAATATGGCTGAAGGAGAGCCACATTGAAGACTGGATGCAGACCAAAGAAAGGGGGAATGTTGAGCTCAAAAGAATTATCACCCACAACGTTGGTGATGGTGTACGACCCATAATGAAGTGGGCAAAGCTTTCGATGGGGCCCTGTAAGGTGTTCTTTCTACAAATGCAACCAAACTTTGTCGCCCACCTGAAACTTATGTGGCACTCGATGGTGATCATGGTGTTGCTTGTACTTGGCATTAGAATTTTGTAGAATATCCTAAACATGTTGGCGGATGTACTGGATCCGTTCAATGAACCGAGTGGCTTTTTCAGCTTCTAGTGGAGTAGGGGATGAGTCGGCCGAGGTGGTCGCCAGGGGTAGTGCAACATCCATGGGGCCCAATGGTTGGAATCCCAACCCTACCTGAAAGGGGTTGTGGCCAGTTGAGTTATGTAGGGCTCGATTGTAGCTATGTTGGACATAGGGAAGACCCTCATCCCATGTGTGGGGGTGTTTTAAATTGTACATGCGCAATATATGTATGGCCATCCGGTTGATGACCTCAGTTTAGCCATCTGTCTAAGGGTGGAAGGAAGTGGATTTGGTGAGCTTGGTATTCAGTAGTGACCAGAGGCTCGACTGGAATGAATTAAGGAACTGACTATCACGGTTTGAGATAATGGTTTGTGGGATCCCAAAATGTACCCATACTTGTTCAAAGAAGATCTTGGCAGTGGCTTCTACTGTGATGTACTTCTTACAGGTGGCTAGAATCGCCATCTTGGAAAAGCGATCAACAACCACAAAAACACAATCATTTCCCCTCTTGGTGGATGGGAGGCCCGACATGTAGTCCATTGAGATGGATTCCCATGGCCTATTAGGAGTAGGTAGAGGGGTGCACATGCCATGTTTATGTCAGACAATTGGCTTAGGTTGATGGATAGTTGGTATGGATTGTTGGTTGTCATTGATGTCAACTATTGGAGACTGATATTGTATATTGATGTCAACCCTTGGAGAAATTCCAGTAGCACAAAGATTCGGGTAATGGACCCAAGGTTGTTTCATGTATAATGGTATGAGTTTTAATATATTTTAAGGTAAGACTTTTCTAGATGGATAGTACATGTCATTCCTTTTCCGGTGGTATGTGGAACGTCACATAATTCCTCACGGTTAGAGAGTTATGGCCATGAGAAGTTGGAGAACCCAGGTTTGGGTAATGGACCCAAGTTTGTTTGATGGATAATGGTATGAGTTTTGATATATTTCAAGGAAAGACTATTCTATATGGATAGTACATGTCATGTTATTTCTAGTGGTATGTGGAACGTCACATAACTCCTCACGGATAGAGAGTTATGGCCATGTGAAGTTGGAAAACCCTCATGAGTCATCTAGAACCCCAAAAGGTCAAAGTAATCAAAGTGGTTTAAGATATTTTTAGAAGGTAAATAATAAAGTGAAGCGATGAGTGTACTATAATTCAAAGTGAATACAAAATAAATTATTTAAATAATAAAGTTAATGGAGAAATTACTAAGTTGACAAGTGGTTAGAAGTGGGTTAGCCCTAAAATAAGGAAAGTGGTTTAAGATGGCTAGAAGGTAACCCCTTGAGGTAAAGTGAAGTGATGAGTGTACTATAAGTCAAAGTGGATACAAAATAAATTATTTAAATAATAAATTTAATGGATAAATTACTAATTGGACAAGTGGTTAGAAGTTGGTTAACCCTAAAATAAGGCAAGTGGGTTAAGATGGTTAAAAGGTAACCCATTGAGGAAGCTACATGAAAGTATAAACAAGAGGAAAGACTCTCTCGTTTCATATTACACTTGAGAATATTGAATATATATAGGTGATTGAGGTAACCAAAGGATATCTAAGCTGAATTTCAGAGAGAAGGTGAAGTTTAGAAGGCCTAAATTCAAGGGAGGATAAATTATTTTGATGATGCTTTCTAAGGTATGTTATTTACAAGTCATCTCACCCTTTTCAAAATAAATTGTTTTCTAGAATGATTCTGACCATCAAATTCATAGGCCATTGAGAAACCATATCCAAGTAGTTGTGGTACAAATCTCATCTTGTGGGTTGTTGTAGTTTTGGAGTTACACTCCGTGGAAAATAGGGTTTGTGGTTAGTCTCGAAACTAGTCTAAAAAAGGTGTTTCGGGTAAAAACATCATAACTTATTCATAACAGATCCAAATTAAGTAAGACCAAAAGTGTTAGTTAGAGTAAATTCTATAGTATTTTGTGTAAATTTTCAGATCCATACAACAAATATTCCCTGCGGGGCACGTTCTCTCTCTAGAATAATCCATAATTCAACAAGGTATGCCAATTTTGCTATAAATACTTTTCTAAGAGGTTACAAGTAGTGACACCTGGAGGAATTGCATAAAACAGACTGAATAACATTGTGTACTATTTTCAGATCTTTATTCATTACAGGTACATAGTTATGATTATTTCAAGTTAGGGTTGTTGACTAATCCAAAACTAGTCACATGAGACTAAAGTTAAGTTCGATGAAAATGCTAGTATCTTGTTGTTAAAGTTAAGGAAGGTTTGCAGGTACATGATCATATACACCAGGTCTATTACAGAGTTACAAATCATATTTGGATGATGAAATTGATGAGGGATTTTGGTTGAGGTACATGTTGGGTACATGGTTGAGACAAGTAGTTGATGAGTAGGTACATACATGAGGTTTATGGTTGACGATGTTGGTACATCTTGATGAGTCATAGTTTATGAGTAGTTGATACATGATTGGTACATACTTGGTACATGGATAGAGGCACTTGTTAGTAGTATTGTTGACACATGGTTTATGAATGATGTAGCATACTTGTATTGATATATTATTGGAAGCACATATTGATCCTGGTGATGATTATGAGTTGTTGTGATATGGTTGGTTGATGCACATCTTTGAGAGTTGTCTTGGTGATTGATCATGGTGAGTAGATATGATTTGGTTAATAATATTGATGAGACAGGTTGTTGTGATAGATTGTTTGGACAAGTTGTTGTGACAGGTTATTTTGTACAGGTTTGGTGCATGGTTAATGCACTTGTTCATGGTACAGGTTTTGTACAGGTTAGTGCATGGTTGATACACTTGTTTATGGTAGAGGTTGATTACAGGTTGAGTTATAAGTTGGTGCATGGTTGATGCACTTATTTATGGTACATGATGATTACAGGTTGATTGGTACAGTTTTACAGCAATATATCTCATAGTGATAGTGTGACAGTGGTTCCATCATTCTACTTATACGTCAGGGCGGTTGGATAGGGCAAGGACAGGTGGTTGTATCCATCTTCTGGTTGTAGCCGAAGAATATAAGGGTTTGTATCCTCCTTCTGGTTGTAGCCATAGAATTGGGGATTTGGATCTTCCTTTAGGTTGTAGCCTGAGAAACTAGGGGGTTGGAGCCTCCTTCCAGTTGCATCTAGAAAACAAAGGAAGTTGGTGCTTCCAATGAATGTAATTCTTCAAGACATATAAGAAAAAATATTATGTGGTTTTATCCCTCTTTAGGTTTCCACGTAAAAAACTAGTGTACTATGTATGTGTATGATTGTTCATTTGTTCATTGCTTCTTTACTCTGCAGTTATTGGATAATAATGCTACATTGATATAACACTTGGATTATATGATTAAAAATGATTAGATTTATCTATTACTGATTCACCCCCCTCTCAGTAATCCAACAGTTGGTATCACAGTCGGTTCCTTCAGGAAACAGTTTAACCACTGGAAGGAGATCATAGATTATTCTGAGAACGGAGTACCAATGTTTAATGGTCATAATGGTTTTAAGTATGAGATGTGGAGGATAAGGATGAACGTATTTTTATAGGCACATGGACATTATATGTGGCTATTAGTTGTTACAGGATATGATAGTTCAAAAAGGGAAAAGACTATAGCCAAGAAGGAATTGAGGAAGAATAACAAAATAACAATGGATTTCATCCGGGAAGGATTACCTAATCCGATAAGAGAAAAGTTTGGTAAATGTTCATCAGAAAAAGAACTTTGGGATAAGTTATATGACATATATTCTTCACCCATCACAGATTTAGAAAATGTCAAAGAATATGCAGATACAAATCAAGAAGAATTATGTTCACCGTGTTAAGCAAATTCAGAATATGAAGAGTACATAATGACCAGAGGTATGTTGTTTTGGTTTAATTGTGAAAAATGTGGACATCTTGAAATAGAATGCCATGAAGGAAATGAGACAAGAAAACTAATTGAAAAGGAAGACAATTATGAAGAAGAATTCATTAGTGTTTTAGATGAACTAAGAGAAGAAAACAATTCACTCAAGAAAGAATTGATGAAACAAAAGGAAAGTGTTCACATTTTTTAAGAAGACCAACAAGTCATCGAGAAATTAAGAATTCAACTAGAAGAAGCCATAAAGATCAAAGAAAATATTGAATATCAAAAGCAGTGTTTGGAAACCAACATAGCAGCAAAGAAGGAAGAAACAGAAATGAGAGAGAAGATATTGACAGATCATCTTAAGGAAAGAACTAACGATCTAAACCATCTTGAGGCAGAGTTTGGTCAAGAAGAGAAAGGACTTGAAGAAGAAATAATCACATTAAAAATTCAGCTTGAAGAAGCGAAAAGAACAAAAGAAGTCACGAAGTCTCAAATAATGAAGATAGAAGAAGAGGTTGAGGAGCTTGAAGAAGAAATTGTCACATTGAGAAGTAAAATCGTCAAGCTCAACAAGAACGTTGAAGAGACAAAAACATCCACATAAATTACAGAGAATGAAGAGAAGCACTCTAGGTTGCTAGAAAAAAAGAATGAAGAAAATAGAAAGAGTTATGCAGAAGTACTCAAAGGAAGGAATCACAGTCAACCAGAATCTAAGAAAACTATTGAAGATACATCTTCAAGAAGACCATCCATGTTCAAGCCACAAAGAAGCTTCAATCATGATCATGATCAGTTAAGGAAAAAATTTAGAAGGACTATGCCACAAAGAAGATCATTCACTCCCAAGTATGCAAATTTATTTTATGGTCATTGTTTTTATTGTACTAACTTTGGACATAAGGTTGCAAATTGCAAGGATTATAAAAGAAATGTTCAAGCAAGAAGTGTCTATGTGGTCACACGTAACATTGAGTGTTACAAATGTCATAACTATGGACACATAGCCAGTGATTGTAGAAGCATGATCGATACTTCCATGAAAGAGAATACTAATATCAGATATAAGAAAGTATGGATAAGAAAACAGGAAGAATAGGTGAACAAAGTCCAGGTACCAGAGATTGCAAGATTGGCAATAAAACGAGATGAAGAAAATTCTACACAGAAAAAGAAAGATGTCATATATAGAAAGGTTTGGAAAATAACTGAAAGAAAAGAAGGATAGGTAAATAAGGAACAGGTTCAAGAGATTGTACTTTCAGGCATTGTAGTGAAAGATGAATCCAAAAATAGAAAGAAAGAAGACAGAGCTCATAGAGATAATGAATCTACCACTGAAGATGATGATGAATCTACCAATGAATATGATGATGAATACACATCAAAGCAGGAATTGTTCTGAGCCATCTGGCTTAGAGACTCCCAAGTAATATGAATATTAGATAGGGGGAGTCTATGCGATAGTTGTGATAGACCAAAGAACCATCCTTCAAGCAGCTTGCAGAGTTTGAGAAGACAGATTCAGAGAAATTAGTTAGTAGAAGTACAATTTGATAGATTAATAAAGACTTCATGATAGTATAGTGATAAATGGGTCAACATTATGGACAATTGTGCAACTAGAGTCTTGGAAAGTATGGACAGAGATGGATTCGTAAGAACACTTAGTAGGTTTGGACATATATATGATAGTGGATGAGATCATGGATTCATAGATTGGTTCAGAGAGTGGTTTAGAGACAAATGAATATTATCATAATGGATGATAATTACACAGAAAATGGCTCGAACAATACTAATGGATTCCAAATTGACATATAATTTTTGGACACATGCAGTGCATGCATCAGTTCACATTCAAAATAGAGTAATGCTCAGAAACAAAAATGAAAAAACTCCATACGAACTATGGAAAGGAAGCGAAGACAACAACCTCTACATCAAGGTAACTCAAGGTAATATTTTATTCATTGAAATTTATGTTGATGATATTGTTTTGGAAGTGATAATGATAGGTTAAGCCAGACATTTGAAAATGATATGAAGAATGAATTTGAAATGTCATTAATTGGATAACTATCCTTCTTTTTGGGTCTTCAGATATGTCAAAGAAACCAAGGAATTTTTATTTCTCAAACTAAGTATATCATAGAAATCTTAAAGAGGTTCGGAATGGAAGATTGCAAACTAGTTACCACTCCTATGCAAACTAGTTGCAAGTTGAGCAAAGATGATGATTCAAAGTCTATAGAACAGAGGCAATGCAGGTCAATGATTGGTAGCTTACTATATGTGACAACATCCAGACTAGATGTAATGCAGGCAATTGGACAGGTGGCACAATTTTAGGCAACACCAAAGGAATCACATGTATTAGCAGTGAACAGGATTTTAGATATCTCAAAGGAACATAAGAGTTTGGATTATGGCATCCAAAAGGAAAGGATCTATCACTTATTGTCTACACAGATGTAGATTGGGTAGGTTGCATTGATGATCAACGAAGCACCAGTGGAGCAACGTTCTACTTGGGTGAGTGTTTAGTATCTTGGCTAAGAAAGAAACAATAATCAATATCCTTATCTACAGTCGAGGCAGATTATATTGCAGCAACAACATGTTGTACACAGGTTCTATGGATGAAACAAACTTTGACAGATATACAAGTTGAGTATGATGATCCCATTCCAATCTATTGTGATAATACAAGTGCCATTAGTATCTCAAAAAACCCGGTGATGCACTCCAAGATGAAGCACATTCCAATCAAGTATCACTTTCTACGGGATTAGGTTGCAGAGAAGAAGATCAAAGTTGAATATGTGGGAAAAAAAGAACAAGTGGCATAAAAATTTACAAAACCGCTTCCACAGGAAGCCCTTGAGTATATTCAATAGAGACTAGGAGTAATTTCTACTCCAAAATGAATGATTTTGAATGCTTATCTTATGTCTTATATGTACACGAGGAAGCACCATAAATAAGACAAAGGTGAAGAGATTTATTAGATGCAAAGGCAAATGCTTGGAGAGAGAGCATAGAGGCATGTTTCCAAGGGGAGCGATTGTCACAAGGGAAGAATGAGCGATATGACTTCAGAGTGATACCCTTTGTCAAAGGGGGAGATATTATTCATATGGAGGGAAAGAGAGTAATCATAGGCTTATAAACACAAAGAAAAATCAAAGGCATGTAGACAGGGGGAGCAGACCCAAGGAGAGTTCATTTAGGGGGAGCATCCCCAAAGGGAGATACCCTTTGCCATTGATTTCAAAGGGGGAGAGATAGAAACATTGATGAAGAGTATAAGCATGAATGTTATCATGACTAAGTGTTTCCATCAATGTTGGTGTTGCCATCAATGCCAAAGGGGGAAATTGTGAGACAATTGGCTTAGGTTGATGGATAATTGGTATGGATTGTTGGTTTTCATTGATGTCAACTATTGGAGAGTGATATTGTAGATTGATGTCAACCCTTGGAGAAAGTCCGGTAGCGAATTTTGGTAGCACAAAGGTTTGGGTAATGGACCCAAGGTTTTTTCATGTATAATGTTATGAGTTTTAATATATTTCAAGGTAAGACTATTCTATATGGATAGTACATGTTAGTCCATTTCCGGTGGTATGTGGAGCGTCACATAACTCCTCACGGTTAGAGAGTTATGGCCATGAGAAGTTGGAGAACCCATGTTTGGGTAATGGACCCAAGTTTGTTTGATGGATAATGGTATGAGTTTTGATATATTTGAAGGAAAGAATATTATATATGGATAGTGCATGTCATTCCATTTCCAGTGGTTTGTGGAACGTCACATAACTCCTCACGGTTAGAGAATTATGGCCATGTGAAGTTGGAGAACCCTCACGAGTCATCTAGAAGCCCCAAAAGGTCAAAGTAGTCAAAGTAGTTAAAGAGATTTTTAGAAGGTAAACATTAAAGTGAAGTGATGAGTGTACTATAATTCAAAGTGAATACAAAATAAATTATTTAAATAATAAAGTTAATGGAGAAATTACTAAGTTGACAAGTGGTTAGAAGTGGGTTAGCCCTAAAATAAGGAAAGTGGTTTAAGATGGTTACAAGGTAACCCCTTGAGGTAAAGTGAAGTGGTGAGTGTACTATAAGTCAAAGTGGATACAAAATAAATTATTTAAATAATAAATTTAATGGATAAATTACTAATTTGACAAGTGGTTAGAAGTTGGTTAACCCTAAAATAAGGAAAGTGGGTTAAGATAGTTAAAAGGTAACCCCTTGAGGAAGCTACATGAAAGTATAAATAAGAGGCAAGGCTCTCTCATTTTATATTACACTTGAGAATATTGAATATCTACAAGTGACTGAGGTAAACAAAGGATATCTAAGCCGAATTTTAGAGAGAAGGTGAAGTAAAGAAGGCCAAAATTCAAGGGAGGATAAATTCTTTTGATGATGCTTTCTAAGGTATCTTATTTACAGGTCATCTCACCATTTTCACAATAATTGTTTTTCTAGAATGATTCAGACTATGAAATTGATACTCCATTGAGAAAACATATCCAATTAGCTGTGGTATGAATTTCATATTGTGGTTCGTTTTATTTTTGGAGTTACACTCCATGGAAAATAGGGTTTGTGGCTAGTCTTGAAACTAGTCTAAAACAAGTGTTTCGGGTAAAAACGTCATAAATTCTTCATAACAGATACAAATTAAGTAAGACAAAAAAATTTGGTTATAGTACAGTATATAGTATTCTGTGTAAAATTTTCAGATCCACACAACAAATATTTCGTGCAGGACATGCTCTACAATTTCTCTCTCTAGAATAAGCCAAAATTCAACAAGGTATGCCATTTTTTCTATAACTCCTTTTCTGAGAGGTTCCAAGTAGTGACACCTGGAGGAATTGCATAAAACACACTGGATAACATTGTGTACTATTTTCAGATCTTTATTCATTACAGGGACATAGTTATGATCATTTCAAGTTAGGGTTGTTGACTAATCCAAAACTAGTCATGTGAGACTAAAGTAAAGTTCGATGAAAATGCTAGTCTCTTGTTGTTAAAGTTAAGGACGGTTTGTAGGTATGTGATCATATACACTAGGTCTATTACAAAGTTACAAATCATATTTGGATGATGAAATTGATGAGGTCTTTTGGTTGAGGTACATGTTGGGTACATGGTTGAGACAAGTAGTTGATGAGTAGGCACATACATGAGGTATATAGTTGATGATGTTGGTAAATCTTAATGAGTCATAGTTGATGAGTAGTTGATACATGACTAGTACATACTTGGTACATGGTTGGAGGCACTTTTTAATGGTATTGTTGACACATGGTTTATGGATGATGTAGCATACTTGTATTGGTATATTATTAGAAGCACATATTGATCTTGGTGATGATTGTGAGTTGTTGTGTTATGGTTGGTTGATGCACATCTTTGAGAGTTTTCTTGGTGATTGATCTTGGTGAGTAGATCAGATTTGGTTGATAATATTGATGAGACAGGTTGTTGTGATAGGTTGTTTGGACATGTTGGTGTGACAGGTTATTTTGTATAGGTTTGGTGCATGGTCGATGCACTTGTTCATGGTACAGGTTTTGTACAGGTTGGTGCATGGTTGATGCACTTGTTTATGGTACAGGTGGATAATAGATTGAGGTATAGGTTAGTGCATGGTTGATGCACTTGTTTATGGTACAGGATGATTACAGGTTGAGTGGTACAGGTTTACAGCAGTATATCTCACAGTGATAGTGTGAAAATGGTTTCATCATTCTACTTATACGTTAGGGTGGTTGGATGGGGCAAGGACAGGTGGTTGTAGCCACCTTCCGGTTGTAACCGGAGAACATAAGGGGTTGTATCCTCCTTCTGGTTGTAGCCAGCGAATTGGGGAGTTGGATCTTCCCTCAGGTTGTATCCTGAGAAACTACGGGGTTGGAGCCTCCTTCCATTTGCAGCTGGAAAACAAAGGAAGCTGGTGCTTCCAATGATTGTAATTCTTCAAGACATATAATAAAAATCATTTTGTGGTTTTCTCTCACTTTGTGTTTCCATGTAAAACACTGTTGTGCTATGTATGTGTATGATTGTTCATTTGTTCATTGCTTATTTACTCTACAGTTATTGGATGATAATGCTACATTGATATAACACTTGGATTATATGGTTAAAAAGGATTAAATTTCTCTATTACTGATTCACCCCCCCTCTCAGTAATCCAATAGTTTCTTAGTGGTCAATTTGGCAATAGCGCAGGTGGTGCAGGACCTGATATACTTACCGAAATCCTGTCAAATTTTCATCTAGTAGAAATGTTTCTACAACACTTCCACTGTATTTTCGATGCCAAAGTCTCCTGCCACCCGACTGTAGTGAGCTTCCCAAATCAGCTTCATGCACTCGCTTGATGGAACACATAGATGGCCTAGATGACACAACATCCCATCTTGCATATGGAAATTAGCGACCACTGAGTTGGCACCCAACATTTGGTAGGTGGTGGAGAAGTTAGAGTCTATCTCGTAGAGGTGGGGCATCCGGAGGTCTTGTGGTTGCAATAGTCTAGCACCGTGGTGAGTGCCGCGACTAGAGGTCGGTTGAGGAAGTCAACAAATTGGTTGCTAATTTCTGTTTTATACTTTATTTTGAGGTGGAATTGTTGTAAGTATGTTGACCACTTCTGATGGCGGTCATTCTGCAATTTGCCTTGGGTCTGCATGAACTATAGTGGCTTGTGATCAGTGTGAATGACTATCTCCTTCCCAAGAATGTAATGTCTCCACTCACAATAGGCTTGCACAATGGAGTAAATTACTTTGTCATAAGTAGGGTACTTACGGACAACATCTGATAATGTCTCACTATGATATGCCAAGGGGTGGTCATGTTGAGTGACAACGGTGCCCACAACATCGTCTGAAGCATATGTCTCGATCTCAAAGGTATGGTTCAGGTTCGGTAATGAAAGTAACGGGGATGAGCATAAACGCTTCTTCAAGTCATCAAAGGCTTGTTGTTGGGACAAGCCCCACACAATGTTTTCCTTACTGCCACCCCTGGTTACTTGGTTGAGGGCCCATGCGATATGAGAGAATCCCATCATGAACCTGCGATAGAAATTGGCGAGGCCTAAGAAGCTCAAAAATTCAGTGAGTGTGGTTGGGGCTAACTAGTCACGGATGACCTAGATCATGTTTGGATCCACATGCACACCATGTTGATCAATGATGTAGCCTAAGTAATGGACCCTGTCCATGCCGAAGGAGCATTTTTTCAAGTTTGCATATAGTTTGTGCTACCACAGAGTGTGCAGAACCTGTTGAATATGCTGCAAGTGTTCCGCCCAAGTCTTTTTGTAGATGAGGATGTCATCCAGATACACCACTACAAATGTATTGGTGAAAGGTCGTAGGATATCATCCATCATCCTCATAAAATTTGTTGGAGAATTTGTCAAGCCAAAGGGCATGACCAACCATTAAAAAACACCTTCTTTTGACTTGAAGGCAGTTTTCCATACATTTGTTTGTTCTATTGGGACTTGGTGGTAGCCAGACTTCAAATCAATATTATTGAAGTATTTGGCCCCCATGAGTTGATCAAAATGGTCATCGATTCAGGGAATTGGGTACCAGTTTCGAACTGTGATTTTATTCAGGGCCTGGTAATCAATGCAGAGTCACCAGGTCCCATCTTTCTTCTCCACCAGCACAATTGGGCTCCCACAAGGCGATGAGCTGGGACGGATGTACCCCTTATGGAGAAGTTCTTGGATCTGCCTCTTGATCTCCTTATTTTCTAACAGAGAGTGGCAATAGACTGGCCCATTGGGTAGCGGTGTGCCTAGGGTCAGATCGATGGGATGCTTGACCTAGTAGTGCAGAGGTACCCCGGTAGGAGAGGAGAAGATATTTGAGTATTCTTCCATGACGTTATCCACTTGCTTATGTTGTGAGGAGAGATCGTTCGTGGAGGCCCTAGATGTGGCTGCGATATTTCGCTCACTCTGGGAGAGAATCACAAAGAAGACAAATTTCCAAGTCTGAAAGATGACCTTCCTGCATTGCTTGGTAGAGATCAAGGAAATAACACTAGGAGGGATTGCCTCAGGTATCCTGTACAATTTCTTGTTCAAAGTAATAATAACACTACAAGGCCTAGACTCATATACAACATGACGTTTCCATAAATAAGGTTGGTCCAAAAGAACATTACAAACTTCGAGAGGAGTAACATCACTCAATACCTTGTCTTTGAAGGGCTTGATGCCATACGACAGTCGACACTATTGGCTGACGCAGAGATTGCTTCCTTGGCGGATCCATCCAATGGTGTAGGGTTGTGGGTGTGGCATTGTCAGCAGGGCCAACCGCTTGACGACCTCTGCTGAGATGAGGTTCTTCTGGCTACCACTATCAACGATGAAGTGTAGTGGGGTGCCTTTTGCCCACATCTATGAATGGAAGAGGCACTCTCCTTCTTCTTGCTCATCTGGTTCACTAGGTTGGAGCTTGGTGGTAGAAACGATGGCACTGGGTTCCACGTCAATGATCCATATTCCCCTTTATGGATCTAACTTGAAGTCAGAACCCACATCTAATTTAAAGGCTTTCACTTCAGCCACCAACGACTGCTTTGAGCGGTAGTCAGTAGTGTTATGCCAAGGGCTCTTATGGAAGTCGCACCACTTCCTGGTATCTTTCTTTGTCTTTTCGGTGTCCTTCTTTGCTTATAGCTTCGACTGGTTGTCCTGATATTGTCCATCTTTGCTCTGTTCTTTATTCCATGGGCTCGGACCTCCCTTTCCTAGTTTTTGCTGTGAAGAGTTCCCAGGCCCAAATTGTTGCGTCTTTTGTTTGAGCTTTTTCTTGATTTTGACGACATATCGGTAGGTCACACCCAAGGACGAGATGTCTAGAAATTCCATTTCGGTCTAGATATATCTATGCAGAGCACCACAATACTTGAGAACCATATGTCGATGTGAATATTTGATACCCAGATTGGTGCGCAAGGTCTAGAATATATTTTTGAACTCTAGCACTGCTTGGTCTCTTTCTTGCCGCAGTGTGGTCCATTTGGTATACAAGTCGTTATAACTTCCAACATGGTAGTATTGTTCCTTAATAACATCCCTGAATGATTCCCAGGTGGTCGTGACTGTAAATTTTTAGGTTTCCTCTGTTTCCTTTTGCTCACAGAAATTTTCCCACCAATCTTTGACATGGGGAGCGACTTTGAGGAGCAAAAAAGTAATCTTTTCTCTATTCACAAATTTATGGATAGAAAAATACCCTTCTATTAGATTCAACCACTTGTCTACAACATATGCATCTATTTGACCTTCAAATATAGGAATATCGAAGTTGATTTGAACCTTTAAGCCTCGTTCCTTTGTTGCGTGAGGGATTCGTCAAACAACATTTTGAAAGGATCTCCTATCTCATCATCTTTCTTTTCTCCTGCCATGAGAGGTTGCTTGGGTGTGCGAGAGATTTTTTCCTCAAGAGAAACAAGCTCGAGACCCAATTCTTTATACCTTGATCTCGTTGGGGACATGTATTAAGACGAAAAGGAGCAGACCGCTCTGATACCACTGAATCAGATTTTTATGAGAAGAATGAAATGAATACAAATTATTAAAAGATGATTCACACAAAATAACAGAGATACAGTAAAACGGGTTTTCTATTCAATAAGGAAATAAGATGAAATTGTAAAATGCAGTGGAAAACAAGCTTGTTGGAATGGTGGTGGCTTATCTCTGAGAAGAGATGTGACAGCTGCACTCATTCGCAAGAAGATGGTTACAATGAGGCTCTAAAGGACTTTTACAATAAGCAGGAATGTAAAAAACCCTAGACATCCAAAAACCTAACCCTAGGAGATGAAGCACCAAAAGTCATGTCGGCCCTGTTTGGGTAAGTTAGTACATCAATTTCACGGGGTCATAACTTTTGCACATGATCTCCATTTTAGGCATACGATATCCCATTGGAAAGGTCTAACCAAGAAGAAAAAATTTCGACTGACCCAAGTTAGTACCTTTGACAGACACTTGGGCCCCAAATCCCCAAAAAATGTCATTTAGGGCCTCAAAACGACTTCGAAAGTTTGGAACCTGAAAAACTACCGAAAAGATGCCAAGGTGGAAAACTGTTTTTCGAGCTAGTGAAATAAGTGGGTGGCCACCGATATCCACCTAGATCAATATCCCTTCTCGCTTTTCCTTAATAGGGAAATTTGGAATTTTTTTGCACTTTTTAGACTTTAATGTGCCTTCTCTTTAATCTTTTTTAATCTATTATACATTGAGATCCACAATTTTTTTTTTTTTTTAATAACTTTTACACAGAAAATTTTTAGCCTAATAAGAATAAGAAAATAATTTATGATAGATTCAAATTAATATTTAAAAAAAAAAATTAGGATAGATTCAAATTAATAATTTTTTACACTTTACCTTTCTTAATAAGAAAATATGATAGATTAAGATTGACTTCTTTTTTACATTAACAAAAATTTAATAAAAATAAGAAAATATTTGATAAATTGAAATAGATAATTTTTAATTGTTTTCTTAATAAAAAATATGATAAATTGAGATTAATAACTTTTACACATATAAATTAAATCAAACCTGATAAAAACAAAAATATTAATATTCTTAATAGATTAAGGTTGAAAATTATTAAGCTTTATCTTTGTTAATAAGAAAATATAATGGATTAAGATGAACAATTTTTATACTATAAATTTATTTAGAGAAAACAAAGGCACATATATTTAAATTCGAGAAAACAAAGGCACATATATTTAAATGCTAAGTTTCAAGTATGTATCTCAAGCACATTTATTATTAGATTATTATTTTTCAGTTGTGTCCTATGAGGCTTGGTTTTGAATAAATATTAACTTCATAAAAAATATAGGTGTATAATTAAAAAAAATCATCTTTTAAGTTTGACAAAAGTTAATTTTGTTGATTATATGATCCAAAAAGGATATAGAAAAGATTAAGGATAGTTCAGAATTCGCAGAAGCAATTTAGGAAGTTTAGAATGGCCTCAACAAATAAAGAAAGGGAAAAAAATCAAAGTTCTCAAAATTTAGTGAAAGTGGCATCATTGCGAAGAGCACGTCGCAAGCTTTCCAATGGCGTAAACGGCTCGTCAAACGGAGTTATAGATCGAACGATATTCATTGTCAAAGTTTTGGTCAACCTAGCTGAGTCAAAATGGATGAGTCAACATATGTATTGCTGATGTCAGCAGCAGTACATATGACGTCAATGTCCATATAGTGTATGTGGCACACGCAGAGGGTGACACATGTCATGATGATGTCAACATGATGACGTGGCAACACCAAATGCTTCCATGTATCACTCGTTTTTAGCATTTTTGGGTCAATCTGTGGACCAATGAGGAAGTTCCATGTGGAAGTCCATACAACCACGTGGTAGTTCGTATAGCCATGTGGTAGACCATATGGGACATGGCAGGTGACATGGTAGACTGATGTGGCAAGCTAATGTGGAAGGTGACGTGGCAGGTGACTGTGTAAGTGGTTGGCATGGACCAATGGTTCGCTGCCATGTGGCCTAGTCATGGGTTGCCACATGGCAGTGGGAAAATGCTCAATGAGGGCTCGAAACCGGATTTTCAAAAATAAAAAAAACGGGCCCACCAAATCTGGCGGCCAATCTGCAAACTCCAACAAATCTAAACAACGCTCCAAACTTGGCGAAGTTCCAATCCATATATATATAGAAGAGAACGTCGCAAGCTTTCCAATGGCATAAATGGCTCATCAAACGGAGTTACGAATCGAACGATATTCATTGTCAAAGTTTTGGTCAACCTAGTCGAGTCAAAAGGGATGAGTCAACATATGTACTGCTGACGTCATCATCAATACATATGACATCAACGTCCGTACAGTGTACATGGCACACACAGAGGGTGACACATGTCATGATGACAAGAACATGATGACGTGGCATCACTAGATGTTGCCACGTATCACTCATTTTCAACATTTTTAGGTCAATTCGTGGACCAATGAGGAAGTTCCACGTGGAAGTCCGTACAACCACATGGCAGTTCGTACAACCACATGGTAGACCGTACGGGACATGGCAGACTGATGTGGCAGGTGACTGTGCAAGTGGTTGGCATGGACCAATGGTTGGATGCCATGTGGCCTAGTCATGGGCTACCACGTGGAAGTGGGAAAATGCCCAATGAGACCCCAAAACCGGTTTTTCAAAAATAAAAAAAATGGGCCCACCAAATCTAGCTGCTATTCTACAAACTCTGAAAAATCTAAACAACGCTCCAAACTTGGCGAAGTTCCAATCCATATATATATATATAACAATAACCCAAAAGGGGAGCCACGCGGGCTTGACCTCGGGATCTCCCCTTATTCAATGCCTTACAATAGCCTCTGCCACAATTGGGCCAACGGACTCCGTTGGTTAGTCTGCCCCACTTTTTGTTTAAATGTTGAGTCTGCCCACGGATGGGAGGAGGGCACTCGACGGTACAACCGAGCATGGATTTCAAAATGCAGTACAAAGAATTAATTGCAGGGAGCAGGCACAAAACCTGAGATGAGAATTCTCAAGGGCTTGGGAGTGCTAGAGTCAAATTGAGGCATGGAGACAACCATTTTTGGGTAATTTGATGCCACGAATTCAATGGTGCTATCTGTTTTCTAATCTAAGAAATATTTTGTAGCTTAGTTCCAGAATAAGGTATACTTATGTATTTTGCCAAATTCTTTTGTTGAGTTAATAAAAAGGCCTACCCATTTGAGAGCAATACTCGGAGATCAAGAAGCATGTACAAGGATTATTGGATCAAGGGGTCATCAGGCCCAACTCATCTCCTTTTGGTTCTCTGATCGTGATGGTGCCAAAGAAATATGGCACGTGGCGAATGTGTGTCGATTACCGAGCCTTAAATAAAATCATGATGAAAAATCGATACCCTCTTCCTCGTATAGATGATTTACTTGATTAGTTAAAGGATGTTGTTTATTTCACTAAGTTGGATTTGCGCAGTGGATACCATCAGATCATGGCTGTAGAACAAAATTCATGGAAGACTGCCTTTAAAATCAAATAGGGATTGTTTGAGTGGTTGGATATGTCGTTTGGGCTTTGTAATGCTCCGACAACTTTCGTGCGTGTGATGGATGATGTATTCAAGACATTTATAGATGATTTTGTGATTGTATATCTAGATGACATTCGTATATTTAGTGGTACTTGGGATGAACATGTAAGGCATGTAAAGAAAGTATTGGATACTTTGCAAAGGGAAAAGTTGTATGTAAAATTGTCCAAATGTGAATTTAGTAAGACCGCACTTGTGTACTTGGGTCATATTATAGGAGGACAATTGAAAATTGATCCTTCCAAGATTTATGTAATTGTAAATTGGCCTGAGCCCAAAAGTGTAACCAAAATATGGATTTTCTTAGGTGCAGTCAAGTATTGAAGGAGATTCATTTCAAACTTCTCCTTTATAGAAGCTTCTTTGCATACCTTAACAAGTGTGAAGAACACTTTTCAGTGGGGAGGAAAGCAACAAAAATATTTTGACACTTTGAAGGAAAAGATCAGTACCGCACCAGTATTAGCATTGTCTAATCTTCAACAGCCCTTCGAGATCGATACAGATGCTAGTAGATATGCCATGGGTGTAGTATTGATGCAATATCGTAAGCATATCTATTAGCACTCTGAAACTTTTAACCAAATTGTTGTTAATTATCCTACATATGATAGAGAGTTGTATGCATTAGTTCAAAGCATAAAGAAATGGAAGCACTACTTGTTATGTAAGGAAACAATCATACATATAGATCATCAACCCTTATAGTATCTCCAAGAACAGACCAAACAGAAACAATATCGACATTACAGATGGATGGGTTTCCTAATACAATTTCATTTGGTAATCAAGTACAAAAAGGGTACGAGTAACAAGGTAGCTAATATGCTTTCTATACCTCCTATTGTTGCTTCTATTATTTTGAACAATGCTTCTTTATCTCATGATAGCTATGTGGAACAATATTCCATTGATGAATATTTTAAAGAAGTATATGAGAAGCTAACCCATGGTGAATAGATATAGAACTATTGTCTACAGGGAAAACAACTCTACCATCTTGGAAAGCTGTGTATTCCTACAAGTGAACGAGTCTATGTAATACGAGAAGATCACACTTCTCTTGTGTATGGGAATTTTGGTGTAGGAAAAACTATGGCTCATCTGCAAAGATTTTGTTACTGGCCTCAGATGAAATAAATTGTAACTAAATACGTAAAGGGGTGTGTGATGTGTTCTACTTGTAAGCCCACTAATAGAAATCTGGGGCTATACTCACCACTACATGTTCCATCCCATCCATGGGAAAGTATCTCCATGGATTTTGTAAGGGGTTTACCAATGTCAAAAAGGGGTCATGACTATTTGTATGTTGTAGTGGATAGGTTCAACAAGATGTGTATCTTAATGCCATGTAAAAAGTAGATCATTGTTGAGCAGACTGCTAATATCTTCTTTCAGTATGTTTGGGTTCACTTTGGGTTACCCACATCCATTATCTCGAATCGATATACTTGATTCCTTGGGGATTTTTGGACAAGTTTGTGGAGAATGATGGACACCAAATTGAAGAGGCACAATACTTTCCATCCACAGAACGATGAATAGATAGAGGTTGTTAAACAAACAGCGGTACTTTTGATTTGAGGCTACTGCAGCAAGAATCCCAAGTTATGGGATGAACAGATGCCCTATGTATAGCATGCTTACAAATGATCCTTACATCCCTCCACTCAGTGTTCTCCTTTTGAGACATGTTTTGGGTATTTACGTAAGGTTCCTTTGGATTTGATGTATGGGAGAGATGCCGATTCAAATGAAGAAAGGAATGAAGATAGAGCCTGCAAGTTCATCTAGAGGATCCAACAGGTACATCAAGTGGCCAGAGAATAGTTGGAGAAAAGTCAAGCATAGTATACAACTCGGCATGAAAAACACAAGGCTGATCCTCAGTTCCATGTTGGAGACCAGGTATGGCTTCACATCAGCAAAGAAAGATTGAAGGGTGAAGGAAATAAATTCAATCCCATCCCTTATGGACCCTTCACTATTTTTGAGAAAAGTGGTATGAATGCTTTTCGTCTAGATCTTCCATCTTATATGAAGATCTACTCAGTTGTAAATGTGGAGAACTTGAAACATTTTTAGCCTCCCATGATCATGGATCAGGGTGAGGAAGTTTCAATACCTTTAGTTGATGAGTTTTCTCCTGAGTACTTGGATGAGTTAAAGGAAGATATCATCCTGAACAGAAGGATGAGGAATTCACGCAGGGGTGATGTTGATTATCTTCGAGTAGGCTTAAAGGGCACACATACAAGAAAGGAAAAGTGGATTGAGAAGGACAAGGTGAGGGAACTCTTCCCTCACTTATCTGTTGATTGATGAAATATTTTGGTGGTCGAAAACATTCTCAGTGGGAAGGCGTGATCCAAAAAGGATCCAAAGAATACTAAGGACAAATTAGAATTCGCAGAAGCAACTTAGGAAGCTCATAATGGCCTCAGTAGATAGAGAAAGGGAAAAAATTCAAATTCCTCAAAACTCAGTGAAATTGGCATCATCGCAAAGAGCACATCGCAATATTTCCAACGACATAAATGGCTCATCAAACAGAGTTGCGTATCGAAATATATCCGCGGTCAAAGTTTTGATCAACCTAGCCTAGTCAGCAGGGATGAGTTAGCATCCGTACTGCTGATGTCATCATCAGTACGAATGACATCAACATCCATACAGTGTACGTGGCACACGCAGAGGGTGACACGTTTCATTCTTACATCATCATGACGTCAGTATGATGACATCACAGCACCAGAGGCTACCACGTGTCACTCATTTTTTCCATTTTCGAGTCAATTCGTGGACCAATGAGGAAGTGCTACGTGGCAGTCCATACAACCACGTGGAAAACCGTACGGGACATGGCAGGTGAATGTGCAAGTGGTTTTCATGGGCCAATGGTTGGATGCCATGTGGCAGTGGGAAAATTCCCATTGAGGGCCCAAAACCAGATTTTCAAAAACAAAAAAAATGGGCCCGCCAAATCTGGCGGCTAATCTGCAAACTTCGACGAATCTAAACAACACTCCAAACTTGGTGAAGTTCCAATCCATATATATATATATATAACCCAAAAGGGGAGGCCCGTGGGCTCAACCCCGAGACCTCCCCCTATCCAATGCCTTACAATAGGCTCCACCATAGTTAGGCCATTAGACTTCATTGGTTAGTTCGCCCCACTTTTTGCTTAAATGTTGAGTCTGCCCACAGACGAGAGGAGGGTGCTCGACAGTATGGTCAAGCATGGATTTCGAGACGCAGTACAAATAATTATTTGCAAGGAGCAGGCACGGAAACAAAGACGAGATTTCTCAAGGGTTTGGGAGTGCCAGAGTCGGATTGAGGTGTGGAGACAGTCATTGTTGGATAATTCGACGCCACGAATTCAATGGTGCTGTCTATTTTCTAATCTGTGCAAAGCTTTTGCAACTTAATTCCAAAATGAATTATACTTACGTATTTTGCCAAATTCTTTTGTTGAGTTAATAAAAAGGCCTACCCATTTGAGAGCAGGACCCAGAGACGTAGTCCACTAGGGGAAAACTCCGTTATAAAGTTTTTTTGTTCATATTTGATTCTTATGTCTCTTCATTATTGAGCTTTTCCTTATTTATGGTGCACTTTAATTTATGCTCATTTAATACAATTCTTTATAAGTCACTTCGATGAAAAGATCCTGGATCACTATTATGGGACATGTCATGTTTCCATGGTGTGCTATTGTGATCATACACTTCTTCAAGGCATGCGACACCATGACGTTTCTCACTTGGCTGCTGTAAACAACAAGGATACTTCGTCCTGAATATTCCACTTCACCTAGAGCATACCCCACTACAAAGAGAACACCTTCTTACTGAGTTTTTTATGGAACCTCCCCAAAAAATTATCTCTTAGTTGTTTATAGCAGAGTTTGTTAGCGAAGGCATGAGACTGAAGTTTTTTGCAAAGGTTTTTTTTAGTGTTCCTTTCAATACTATACACATCAATGTGCATCTAAAAATATTGCATTGGTGCACCTAAATCGACCATCTGCACCAGTGCAACTAAGTCGAAAATGCTCACCGATGCTCCTAAGTTGATCGTACGCACCGATGCTCTTACAAACCATAGTGCCCCAGTGCTTAATAATTAAAGTGCATCGATAATCATTGTTAATAGATAATATTAAAATATTATCAGTGCTCCCCTAATAAAAAATCACATTGGTGCTTCCCCAATAACAAAGCACACTAGTGATCTCCATAATAACAAAGTGAATTAGTGCTCCAAAACATAACACCCTGATGCTTCCAATAACCACTATTAATATAAAATACTAAAATGTTAATTTTTTTTATGACAAATCAAATGCATCGTGGTGCTCCCCAATAACAAAGTGCCCGGGTGCTCCCCCAATAACAAAGTGTACCGGTGCTCCCCCAATAGTAAAGCGCATTGATGCTTCCCCAATAAAAATAGCACCAACACTCCCCCAATAACAAGACGCACTGGTGCATCCCCATTAACAAAGTGCACTGGTGCACCCCTAATAATAAAGCACATTGGTGCTCATATAACAAATGCATCGGAAAATCAATTTTTAAACAAAAGAAATTAATTTAAAAACCACAAACCTTCCTTGATGCACTTAGAAAACAATATAGACCCGGTGTGGTCCAGTAAAAAATGTGCATCAACACATATTACTGTCGGGTGCACCATTAAAGGGTAAAATTTAAAAAAATACAAAATTGAATCAATGTGTCAAAACATACAGTTGAAAAATGAGCGGGAATTTTTTATTTTCAAAATGTATGTGTTTATAAATGAAAACCCCATTTCATTATTTTTCCAAAATTTAGAAGAAAGACTTGTGCAAGAGAAATTTACAAGAAAAGTCTTTGGAGTGGGAAATTTTTTTTGAAGAGCCAAATTTACATACAGATTTGTAGAGGAGAAATTTCAGGTATGTTATTTTATTCTATTCATTATCTCAATATTTCCCCTTTATTATTCAAATGCATTTCAGTGCATTATAAAACATAAAATAAAGGGGTTTCATAGTTACATTTAGTATTGGAATCCCTAACTTCCTAGTTGTTTCTCTTAGTTTTCCTCTCTATATTTCACTATATTTTTTTTTTAAGAAACATATTTTTATAGGGTTTCTTTACTTGTATATGGGGCATTTGATATTTTTGCAATGGAATCACTCATTGCATTGGATCACAAATCCTGTCACTATAATTTTTCTTTTAACAAAACACTTTCGTGGTTCATAGTGCACATTGTACAGGAATAATGCATTGGTGCACATTTTCATGTCAACAATATCGGTGCTCCTAAGCCAACCATGTGCACCAATGCTCATTGTTTTTTATTTAATAAGAACAAAAATGCATCGCGGTGCTCCACAATAACAAAGCACATCGATGCTCCCCCAATAAGAAAGGGCATTGATGCTCCCCCAATAACAAAGTGCACCAGTGCACCCCCAATAAAAAAGCATACTGGTGCGTCCCCAATAACAAAGCACATAAATGCATCCCCAATAAAAAAGTGCACTGGTGCATCCCCAATAACAAAGTGCATCGATTCTCATGTTCTTTTCAACAAAACCATGGATTTTAAAATAAAAATAACTTTGTTCACATGTTCGTAAGTGCGCAATAAATATTAATGAGGCATCGATGCTTCTATTAATCAATAGAGCATTGGTGCTTTCTATTAATTAATAGAGAACTTATACTTCTATTAATTAATAGATCACCAATGCTTTTATTAATTTATAGAGCATCCGTGCTTCTACAAGTATTATTTTGTAAAAAAAAAACATAGTTTTTATATTTGACGATTCATGTATTTTATTGATAGAATATGGTTGACAAAAGTTCAAGGAAAACAACTTATTGTAGAAAGCACCATGGTATCTCATCCCAACAAGAGAACAAG